>JAZGTJ010018347.1:0-11492 GCA_036877575.1 Botia almorhae | reverse complement strand
CACAATTGATAAATTGGGCTTAAATTTAGGCTCTGAGTGATACTAAATAAAGAGCCATTTGGGAGCCGTAAGAGCCGGCTCTTTTAAGGGAGCCGAGCCAAAAAAGCCGAGTCTTTGAAAAGAGCCGAACTTCCCATCACTAATAGCAACACCCTGGCAACCAGCTACAACATCAGTGATGTGGTGGCGAATTTTACAGACATGCGCCTTCATTCAAGTGTTGTTTTTAACACTATTTGCGAATCATTTGTGTAAAAGTGTTTCAAATTAATTTTTATAACATATATCATTTGTGATTACAGATCAATATATTTAAACAACATACAGACATCCAACCCCCATTTTACAGGTGGTATGGACACTATGAAGTGTTAAGAAAATATTTGGCCTTCAGGTGATAGTATTGTTGTATACCAACTAAATATACTATACAAAAATAATATAAAATAAAAGATACCACTGCAGACTTTCTTTATAAATGACGAAATATGAGAGATGGGGAGAGAAGGGGGTGAGAGGGCAAGCTGGAATGGAAGCTTTATCTGCTGTATATTTCAGTTACACAAGCTATGTTGACTGTGTTTCCTATCTGTAATCACAAATGATATATGTTATAAAAATTAATTTGAAACACTTTTACACAAATGATTCGCAAATAGTGTTAAAAACAACCCTTGAATAAAGGCGCATGTCTGTAAAATTTGGAAAAGATAATGCAGAGTAATTCTAAAGTGCGGGCTGATGACAGTATGGTGTTAAAAGTGTCTATAGCATGGTGTAAACAGGGTGGTGTGTATCGAAAGATACGTCATCTGGCCCATAATGAGGTGATCGCTAGAAACAGAATAAATATTACCCTCGGAAATTGCTACACAATAAGCGTTACTATTAGGCAGGCTTATACCGCTTTGGATATATAACACTGATATATTTAATAAAACAATGAATCAATATGCAGAAACAAAAATGGTTACTACTCAACTTACAATCACTGCCATCTGTAATGTTTCTTGATTTATTAGAGAAACAGTTTTGTAATAAACTGGTTTTTATTTTATTTTTCAGGACGTGAAATCGAGCAGCAGTAACAACAATTCACTTCTTTCTCGTCATCTATCAACTGTCTGGAAAGTATAACATTACTGACACCTAGTGGTTAATAAATACAAATACATTCTATCACTACATCCCTTTTTCCTTTAGATGTAAAGAACAAGTTATTCCAAGTAATTATTTACATTTAGCAGCAGTAATCAACAGATTGTTTTTTTAACCAACTGCTTATGTTATGCTCTTCAAAGATTTAGTCAATGAGGAGGCTTTACTGTGCGTTTAGATCTTCTCAGTACAGGTGATTGTATGTCTTCAGATGGTTTCTGGTCATTCCTTTCTGGAGGCGTTTTAGATGTTTCTGGTGATACTGCACAGTCTGTATCCTCTGTAGAAGTCTCTACTAATGCTGGCTCATTTGTTTTCAACAGACTTCTCCGATTTCTCCTCAGGATTTGATTATCCTCTGTCCTTACAGTGTAAGATCTTGGGTTCACCTCCTCCAGAACCGTAGCTCGTTTAGACCAAGTACTGCAGTCCTTAAGTCTTACTGTTTTATTATTGGAGGGTGGTTCTAATCCTTTTGATGTCTTGTCATAATTTGCCTTTTGTCACTGTTTCAGGTGCTGTTGTTACCTCTTTAGGTCTTTGTTCTTACTTGGCGTTGCTATGCAAGGAAGTGTGGTCCGTAATCTGCACCCCATCAGGATTTCCGCAGGAGACACACCATGTTCTAGTGGTGAAGCACGGTAATTCAGCAGAGCTATATAAGGATCCAATCTACTGTCTACTGCTTTCTTGAGTAACAACTTCACAATGTGTACTCCCTTCTCCGCTTTTCCATTTGACTGCGGATATAATGGGCTCGATTTCACATGTTGAAACCCATACTCTAGAGCAAATTTTTGGAAGTCCTTGCTACTGTAGCATGGCCCATGATCCCTGTAAACCACCTGCGGAATGTTGTGTCTTGCAAAGATGTTCTTCATGTGTGTAACCACACCCGCAGAAGATGTACTGGGAAGCAACGCTATCTCTGGATAGTTTGACAGATAGTCTATCACAAGCAAGTGTGATCAGCCGAGCACACCATCCGCACTGAGCTCCCTGACCTGGAGACTATATACAGCAAGCGGTGCTGGACAAAAGCCAGGAGGATTGTGAAGGACCTCAGCCATCCCAACAATGGACTCTTCTCTCTGTTGTGGTCAGGGAAACGTTTCCGTTCTCTGAAGGCGAACACAGAGAGAATGAGGAGGAGCTTCTTCCCGCAGGCCATTCGGGCCCTCAACCAGAACACTTAGGATCTGGACATATCACCACACAACACAATCACTCCACCTCAGGCGATATTGCACACCCAAATCTGCACTACCTCCACTGTTTATTTTCATACATCTGTACATATACATATATACTTATATTTATATACATATTTTGTAAAATACTGCACACTTTAAACACTTAAATCTTAAATGTTTACATGTACATCCTTATTTTTACCTTATTTTACTTATTTTACTTTAAATCTTTAATTTTTTAGACTTTAAATTTTTCTACTTTTGTTTCTGTAAGACAGTCGTGTAAAGCATTTCACTGCATGTTGTACTGTGTATGATTTTGCATGTGACAAATAAAATTTGAATTTGAATTTGAAAGTAGTTATGTCCATCCAGGAAAAACAGGTCCGTCCCAACTTTTTGCCAAGGTTCATCTGGTAGATCCTTGACAATCATTGGCTCTTTCTGTTGCTTAGCACGATGCTTTAAGCAAGTATCACAGGCTGACACCATCCTCATTCAGCCCTCAGGCCAGCCCTCATTCAGATGCATAATGACCTGCTGTAGGCATCTGTCTTTCTCTGTCTCCACTGCAATTTGCTTGAGCTTTGTGTCTGTGACTGGTAGAGTTTTAGCTACCATAGTCACATGAGTCACATCAGCGTCTGTGGAGCTTCCAGCATGTTCTCCAATCTGACAGAGCATCTGCCAGAACTAAGTACTTTCCTGGAGTATAAACAAGCTCCATGTCATACCTCTGCAGTTGCATCATCAGTTGCTGAATTCTTGGAGACATTTGATTTAGGTTCTTTTGGATGATAGCTATTAATGGTTTGTGATCAGTCTCTGCCGCAAATGTTGGTAATCCGTAGACATAGCTATGAAATCTTTCCACTCCAAACACCAAGCCCAAGCACTTTTTTTTCTATCTGAGCATATCGACACTCAGACGGAGTCATTGTGAGGCATATGCTACTGGCCTCCAACTATCTCCCTCTGTAATAGAACTGCACCCAGTCCATCTTTGGAGGCGTCCGTCGAGATCTTTGTTCTTTTTGACGGGTCAAAAAATATCAGAACAGGCTCTGAAGTGAGGAGAGTTTTCAATCTTCCCCATTCTTGTTCATGATCAGCTGTCCACTTGAACTCGCCTTTGTCACGTAACAGTTCTCTCAAGCACACTGTTTTTGAAGACAAGTTTGGTATGAACTTTCCAACAAAATTGATCATCCCCATCACTCTTAGTACAGCCTGTGGGTCTGGGAATTTTGAGAATTGCCTGTACTTTACTCTTATCTGGTTCCACACCCCCTTCTGACAGCTTGACTCGCAGAAACGTTATTTCCTTAGCTCCAAACTGACATTTGTCCTTATTCAATTTTAGCCCGAACCTTTGTACTCGCTGTAGGACATCCATAAGCCTTTTGTTGTGTTGTTCTATTGTGGATCCCCACAATACAATATCATCCACATACAGACACACACCCTCGATGCCCTCAATTATGTGTTCCATGGCTCTGTGGAATACTTCAGGAGCTGAGGAAATTCCAAATGGCATCCTCAAGAAGGGTATCGGCCGAAGGGTGTGTTAAATGTGCAATACCTTGTGCTGTCCCTATTTAGCTTCAACTGACAAAAACCCTGAGATGCATCTAGCTTCGTAAAAAACTTGGCTCCTGCCATCTCGTTTATGATTTTTTCTCGTGTCTGGATTTGATAATGTTCTCTTTGAATGTTGGCATTTAAGTCCTTGGGATCCATACACACACGTAGATCACCATTTGCTTTTTTCATGCACACCATCGAATTGACCCACTCTGTAGGTTCTTCCACTGTTCTTCCACTCCCATTAATGTCATTCTTTCCAGCTCTTGTCTCAGTTTTTCACGAAGAGGTGCTGGAACCCGTCTTGGGGCATGGACTACTGGCTGTGCGTCCCGTTTCAACTGTATTTTGTAGGTGAAGGGTAATAAACGTCAGGAAACTGTTTCACTATATTTCCCATACTGTTCTCTATTCTTTATTCTCTATTATTCATGGTGTGTACCGTCTTCACCAGATCTAGGTCTTCACATGCCTTGTCTCCCAACACAGAATCATGTCCACCAGGAACAACCACAAACATGAGGTGATGTATTTTGTTTCTCACTTTTACCTTGAGTCTGCATGTCCCTTTGTTGGGATGTTTTGTCCATTATAGACTTTGAGTTGCACTGTTTTCTGACTTATTCGTGGCTTGTTTTTCATTGCTTTGACATCATGCTCTGAAATCAGGTTGACTTTCGCTCCCGTGTCTAGCTTAAGTGACACAATTACTCCATTTATTTCCAGAGCAGTCATCCACTTATYCCGTGCAACACTATTCACATTAGTTTGTTCTTGTCCTTCCTGACTGGAATCAGCCTGCTCCACCATTCCAACAAAGAATGTGTCACTGAGATCTGTTTCCTCCACTGAATGTACACGGTCCTTTTCACCCTGTCTGCCCTTGGAAAAGCATTGCTTGGCAAAATGGTTCTGTCCTTTACATTTAGCACAGACCTTGCCATAAGCTGGACACTGCTTTGGTGGGTGTCTTCTGCCACATCTCTTACAGTTAAACAGTTCCTTCTCCTTTTGTTGTTTCACTTTACTCTTTCCGCTTCTCTGCATCTTCTCTGTCACCGCGGCTACAGCTGAACTGTCACTTCCACTCATCTTTGTATTTTCATTAAATGTTTTGGCATGCTGGAGAGCTATTTCACTGGCATGACATATCCGCACCGCTCCATTCAGGGTAAGCTCAGTCTCTCTCAAGAGCCTCTCCCTTACTTTTTTATCTTCGATGCCAAACACAATTTGGTCACGAATCATAGAGTCTTGCAACAGTCCAACATTGCATGTTCTTGCTTTCAACTTTAAATCCATTAAGCTGTCAAAAGTCAAAATTGAGGTCCGCAACAGTAAGTAGCAGTACAATCTTCCGTGCATCCGAGGCTTCATCAAGGCCCACTGCTTGCAGGTACAGGGTAAATCGTTGTTTAAACGTTCTCCATTTACAATCAATATTCCTAGTCCAATTCACAGCGTCAGGCGGTTTAACACTTTCCATGACGACTCTGTGTATCGGTGATTATCACCACTCCTGGTACCATGTAATGTTTCTTGATTTATTAAAGAAACAGTTTTGTAATAAACTGGTTTTTATTTTATTTTTCAGGACAGGAACTCGAGCAGCAGTAACAACAATTCACTTCTCTCTCGTCATCTATCAACTGTCTGGTAAGTATAACATTACTGACCCCTAATGGTTAATAAATACAAATACATTCTATCACTACACCATCAATCAATCTAACTTCCTGCAAATACCTGAAAATTGACCTAAGGCACGCACAACATATCACCAACCATCTATGTGACGTCATCAGAACACCCGAACGTATTGAATTTCAGGCGTTACGTCATCGAGCAACAGGCTGCAACGAGGACAGTACACACGAAACGCAAGTACACTCATGCTTGATTAAAACAATAAGAAATGACAGTGTAAACAATTATAAGCATACAATAAACACTATATATACAGTATATTGGAAGGTCAATGGACAGTATCGTAAACATTAATTATTTAACATAGCGAACAGAATCACCGTAATAAGCTGTAAACAACAAGTTAAATAAGATAAATATAAAAACAGACTTTTATATGCACACACACGATTAAATAACACCACTCTATGAAATGTAATAAACACTGGTGCGCTCCGCACTCTACTGATTCGCAACAACAACTAAAGATCCTCGCACTTTCCGAAGCTCTGAGCAAACTCTGTAATCTCCACAAGGGGGAGGCACGAGTACACAATATTAAATAAATATATTAACTCACAGGAAAATCCCAATAATACATAATCGAATACAGAGCATTCAAACAGTTAGGTGTTATATTGATCAAACAATCCGTCTTTAATTAGTAAATCTTTTTATCTTTGAGATTCCTGGCTAATCTTAACTTTTGGGAATATACACAAACACGAGGATATATATTAAGATATCTTGTTTTACCAACAATTATGTTATTTCCATCATAGGAGGACAAATTGGTTTTGCAATTTTCTCGCATGTAGGCTTTAATATATATTCAATTGTACACATCCTTACAAAAATAAACCACAGTAATACTTAAAAAAGTGGTTTATGTAACCATAGTTTTACCAAATTTTGGCTTTACTATGATATACGCACAACATAAATAGCCTACGTAAACAAAAAACCTACCAAACAAAAATCTTACCATCATGTTTTATATAAAGAACTCACTGAATGACTCTTAATACAATGAGTAAATTAAATTATTAAATTAGACTCATTCCAGGGTGGCTTTTAAAGGCATCTATCATTAAAACTCACACTGAATCGAAAGGGTTTGTCGTCCACTAGGTGGATTTGATGTACAAAATCTTTGGCTTCGCCACAGTTCATTTTTTCCCTTTAAAATATAGACTCATATATTTTATATATACTCATATATATACCTCTGCATAATGAAGACTGCATAACGAAGACAGCGTGTGAGTTTCACAGAAAAAGAGAAAACGATTTCTACACAAGGAAAACAAGGAAACACACAAATAGGTTCCAATCAAGTCCCACACATTATAACACATTATAACTCGACGCCAAACTCGACTTAACAGAGTCCCAACAAATTCATGGAAAGGCGGTGTCACAATTAAGTAAATATTTGTGTGTTTTGGAGACAGTCAGGATTTTATAGTAAGTTAATATGATATATGTATATATATAATGTATAGATATATATAATGTATATTTTATCTATATTTCTGTGCATTTACCTATATTTCTACATTTATTTTAGTTTTGACGATTATTTATTAATTCATTAAAATGCATACTTAAAGGAAAGTTAGCTCGTCCCAAATTTAAACAACACGGATCGCCGTATGTTCTGTCTTTTAATGCCTCACAAGTAAATTCCGGCGGGAAATACACACAGACGAGTTTTGTGAGAAAACGTCTGATTCGAGAACTTCAGAAAAAGCGAAACGAGTAAGTTCAGTGTCTGTGTGTGTCTTCTGTAATGTTTCTGTCAGAACCAGGATCATTTTATTAATAATAATAACTTTCTAGAGCTTTATAATTGTACCAGTAAATGAGCGCACTTGTGACGTGCAATCTTCACTGCTTAAATGACAACTAATGCAAAGCGAAATACAGCGACTAAGCATTTTATTGCCCTTAACACCCATTTTAACAAGTTGCTAGGACTTGTATGAACACTGTGGCTCTGGGTGGCCAAATTATTGTTTTGTAAATTATGGCATAAATGGGACAGCGCCATCTATGTGGTGCGTGGTAATTTAGCTTGTGAGTAGGGTTGCACATTTTTCACGATCTGAGAATTAACGGTTATCAATAAGGCGTGTAAGGCACGTAAAACTTTAATAATGGCTTCTATGTCAACGCTTAGCATGCCTGGCCGCCTGTGTATACATTATCAATGCTGTGTAGTCTGTAGTTAACTTAATTTGTTTTGAAAACGCTTAACCCTAGAATACACGATGCAAAAAATATGCATGGTTGCATAAAGAGGGTCATGAACTTGACCCTCGAAAATGAAACAAAAAATTTAATTAAAAATTATATTTAGATCATATTTTTTACAATGGCATAAAAGAGAGGAGAGGTTTTTATATAAATTGGTGACGGAAAACCATAACGTTCAGAGGCAGGGATTTAGGTTGCGCTTAAGTGGTCTACATAACCAGCGAACGACATACACACTGTACTGAAGCCACTAGGAACAGCGACTGAAGCGCTATTATCAGCCTTTAAAATTTAAATTAGCATTGGCCGTCGGTGTTGAGTACGCTCTAATTCACTGAGGGAGTAATTTCAGTAGATACCGAAAAGAAATCTAAGATATTTTTATGTAATGCTGCTTTAAAAAGCGTCATACAAATAAAGATTTTAAAAATGAAATGACTTGCAGTGAGAGCAGGAGGAGCGTGACGAGTGCTCTCTTTGGCGCCGCTGTTTTCTGGCTCTTAATAAAGGCTAGCGTTGGCTTAAAGAGGGGCAACAGTTGATCTATGATATATGAATAACGATTTCATATATCTGTTTTCAACTGTTTTCAAACAGTACATTTTGAACTGTTTTCAAAATGTATGTATTGTACAACTTTGTGTTTAAACGTAAATAATTTGTGTTCCAAATGTACCTGATGGGACCACGGGAGAAGAGCTGAACATGAAAACGGTTGGTTGCTAAGTGTGACCTAGTGACAATTTTTTGCTAGAACCAAATCTCATATCGAGTATTGTGGTTCTATTGGAAATTTTTGCTTGAACTAAATCTCAAATGAGTTTTTAATTAAATTCAAATGTATTTTTATAGCGTATTATTGTAAAGCGCCTTTACATATTGGTGTAGATAAATTGTCTTGGTGTTATTGTAATACTGTAGAATAGATGCTATTTTTGCACTTTTTTAAAAATAAGATACTGTAGTACTGTAAACCGTAAAATGCCTTCATTTACACCATTTGTATACTAAGGCTAACATGGACTTCAGATTCTGGGTTCATTTGTTCCCTTTAACATATGAATAAGGAGTGTACTAAATTTGGTATTCTAGGATCACTGTCCTAGACCAGTGTGATTACAATCTTTTAATTAAAAAAACACACAGGAAATATTCGCTTTCCCACATCTATAGATTAAGAATTGTTAAAATCAATGATGTAATTTATTGTCACATATTGCATTCATGTTTTAATATATTTAAATAATGTATTAACAATACTTTAAACTTACACAAATAAATGTATTATGGTTTTAAGTTGCAAAGCAATGTTTGTTATTTTGAAGTCCGTAAAAAGTTTTTGTACTCTACCTTAATCAAAATAATTGTTGGAAGTTTGGAAAACATGACAAAGCTCGCCACCTAGCCCCTTTTACTCGAAATTTTACATCTAATTCAAGTTCTGGACTTGTAATAAAAATTGTACCATATTTCGATTGCAGAAATGCATTTTTACGTGAATTTGTTCTCTTAATACAGAGCTGGTGTGCACCAGCGGTCAAAAAGGATCCCTAGAGCCTTTGCAGGGGCTCGGGCATTGGTGACCATCCAATGCTGGGGACTCTGGCAGAGCACCGGCCGTCACGCAGCAAGAACAGCAGCACAGGTTCGTTGCATCTCGTTAGGATTGGTGGCTGTCCGATGCTGGGGACTCAGGAGCTGGCCTCCACAGAGGTCTTATGGTGGGGGTGTGTGCCAGCCACACCCCTGCCAACGGGGTTTCCTGTGGGGATCCCAGCGATGATGTCTCTGGCAAAGGACCGGATGCCACGTGAGCAGGACCAGCGGTGCACAGAGGAAGGTATGTGTTGGCTTTGATTCTCTATCCAAAACATTTTAAATTCACTTTTTGCTTTTTCCCTTTAGAGCACTGTTAAATATTGCGGCGGAGAGCTGACACGAGTCCCCTGGTTGGGGTTCAGTCGGAATGGTGGCCATCCGATGCTGGGGACTCTGAAGCTAGCCGCCACAGAGGGCTCTGCCAACGAAGTCTCCTGCGGGAAAACCGGCGATGGTGTCTCTGGCAGAGGACTGGCAGCAGGCAGCAGGAACAGCGACGCACAGAGCAAGATATGTGTTGGACTTGATTACCTATCCAAAACATTTGAAATTCACTTTTTGTTTTTTCCTTTTAGAGCACTGCTAAATATTGTGTTGGAGAGCAGATTCGAGTCCCCTCGTTAGGGCTCGGGTGGATTGGTGGCTATCCAATGCTGGGGACTCTAAAACTGGTTTTGATGTGGGCTCATGGTGGGGGTGTGTGCCAGCCACATTCATGCCAACAGGGTCTACTGCAAGTATCCCGGCATTGGGGTCTCTCAGAGGACTGGCTACCACGGCAGCAGGACCAGCGGCGCACAGAGCAAGGTATGTGTCGGCTTTGACTTTCTATCCAAAACATTTTAATTTTTTTTTTTGCTTTTTCCCTTTAGAGCACTTTAATATTGCGGTGGAAAGCAGACACAAGTCCCCTCGTTGGGGCTCGATCGGATAGATGGTCGTCCGTTGCAGGGGACTCTAAAGCTGGCCTTCACAGGGGGATTTTGGTGGGGGTGTGTGCCAGCCACACCCCTGCCAATGTGGTGTCCTGCGGGGATCCCGGCGATGGTGTCTCTGGCAGAGGACCGGCAGCAGGCAGGAGGACCAGCGGCGCACAGACAAAGGTATGTGTTGGCTTTAATTCTCTATCCAAAACATTTGACATTCACTTTTTGCTTTTTCCTTTCAGAGCACTGTTAAAAATTGCGGAGAAAAGTAGGCCCGAATCCCCTTTGTGGCAGCTCAGGCAGATTGGCGGCTGTCCGATGCTGGGGACTCAGGAGTTGGCCTCCATGGGTGGCTCCTGGGTTGGGGTGTGTGCTGACAGGGAGTGGAATTTGTTATGGGTGGAGTGTCAACATTTATGGAGATGACACCCCAGCCACAACCGTCTCTGTCAACAGGTGGCCGCCCCCTCCTTTGGGGTCTCCTGTGGGGATCCTGAGCAGTGCCGGCCCGTAGGGTTGTGGGGCCCTAGGCGAGATAAAAAAAATTGGGCCCACTGGTGTAAAAACAGTGAGAAGAAAGCACATAAAATACAATTTTAATATTTAAGTGTATACATTTTTATTACCTGTAACATATTTAACCTATAATACATATGTAAAAATATTTACTCAGATTTAAACAAATAAGTTTGCAAGTACTGCGAAGTATTGTAAAGTATTGCAAATGAAAGTGCAAGTGTGTTGTAAAAATAATTTATACATAAAACAAACTAAATAAAATAAAAAAACAAATAAATTATATATTTATTAAAAAATAAATAAATGAAGAACGGTACAGATTGGACATGACACAGAATCTTGAAATATATGAACTATTGTGATATTTTGCTTCCATTCTAGTAAATAAAACTTTTAGCACTTTATAATTGAGAAATGTTGCTTTGGCTGTTCAAGGGTTCAAGGGTAGAGATTGCTTAGATATTAACTTTGCGTGACTTCTTGGCTGCAAAATCGTCAATCACCTCATCATATGACACAGTCTCACATATTTCATGGTTGATGCTCAGAACAGCAAGTCCCGATCGAT
>JAZGTJ010018345.1:0-11492 GCA_036877575.1 Botia almorhae | reverse complement strand
TTAAGATAAAAGAGATGAGTGAATAAGGAAATGTATATCTTACCTCACTGAGGAATTTTTCAGGGATTTTTATTTGACAATGCGACGGCATCGTGTTACAGCTTCAAATGTCAAAGAGCTGTTTTATATGTGCTGTATACATTTTTTAAAAGATACAATCTATATGTGTGTATAATACTGGGCTTGGTAACTGGGCAGTTAAATGTTCTGGTTTATGAAGGATATAAAATTGTCCCTATGTATTGTATAGTATATGAAAACCAATACAAGACTTTGTACTTCAAATAAATATTGAATTATTTTTTGGTTATGTAGTCTACTACGGGTATTTATTTATTTAATTTATTATGGGTATTTTTGTGTCCTCTTGTGTAATTTCAACAAACCCTGTGCATATTTATGCTACCAAAATAACCCCCAAACACCTCCCCGATGATTTTCAAGTGTGCTGTAATATTCAGGGGTCAGACACACATATCTTCAAATCCACCCAAAATAGCCATTATTTCAATTCTGATCGGATTCTGGTTTTATTTTTTCCTTTATGGCACAGTATTGTGGTAGGAAAATTGCATTTCAGAGGGTGTTTTTTGCAACGTTAGTTTTACATAAGATGAGGCTTTCTCCTCCCACCAACTCTTAGACATGGTTTCTTGTTGCCGTGCAGTTCAGTTCAGACACAGATAATTTCTAAAGCATGTGATGGCATCATATCCGATTGCTCAGACTATCACTGTTCGGCTTCCTCTTGTAACATGTTTTTTGAGAATGAGTAAAGAATTCTAAATTTGAAGGTCAATGTGACATGCTGTTTAAGATCAGACACAGCTTTCATCAGGTCTTTAAAGACCATCACAAAAGTAGATGATATTGTAATACTGTGTTTTTGTTTTTCCAAAAAGAAAAATACTAACATTTGTATATTAGATTATATATACATGTATCTTTTATTTTTATTACCTTTTCCAAACGCATAACAGTGTTTTTATTCAGGACCACTATGAATTTTGCTTAAGATTGTTGGGTAATAGTTGCTTTAGGAAAAGCAAATTGCTCCCTTTATAATAAATGAAGAAGTCTACACAGGAAGCTTAATTCTATCAACATTTTGTTTTATTGTTAACACTACAGTATCTAGAATGAGTCCAGGAGTTTAAAGACTCCTGGAGCAATACATTTATGACCATCAAACAAGAGTTTTTAAACTAAAGGCACTAAAGCCAGTATCAAGCAATCTTGAGATGGAATCTATATAAAGGGTGGATGCATAAGTAGATACTGTTGCGTGTCTTTAGATTGTCTTTAAAGACGCGAAAGACATGAAAACAGACTTGTGGGGCAAACACTGAAAAGCTTTGGAGGCTCTGAATGCACCTGCTGAATTTGTATCCACTAATAGATAGCAGTAAAAGGATGCGGCTAGTGAACCAGAAGTATAAACATTTCCTCTCAAAATTAGACAGAGCTATCTGATCTTCCAGCTTCTTTGTATGTTCCAAAATGTATGGAACATACATGAACTTGAAGTTGACAAATGCTCACTAAATGCAACTGTGGTGCTTCACCTCACCTTGTAATGTGAGCAATGTGTTGTCTCTGCTTAATTATGTCGAACCATTACATTACATTCTCATTTAGATATGCCTGGTAGACATTTTTTGCTGTGTAAGATTTGTGGTCTGACTTTTTGTGAATTGTAAACTGTTGACCTGTAATTATTACGTCACTTTTATCCCAATTTTAATTCCACTGCCTGAACTGCTGTCCTACCTAGATTCTGTTAAATATCTGTATCATGTGCAAGACCACACAACATCCATCATGACCTCAGACTGGCATATACATCAGCACTGTTCACCTCAATATCCTTGGAATCTCAATCCTTGGATGAGTTATGTCATGTATATATAAACAGCTTTTTAAAACTGTAAGAACAAATTCTAATATAGACATGAAAAGACTTCTGTTTGGAATAAAAATAAAATGCATAATCATAGTAAATTTTAATTTAAAGATTAATGTTGAAGCTGCAATCTGTAATTTTGTGGTTAAAAAAACAGTTATTGAATAGGTACATAACAGATCAGTGTTCGCCGGCTCCTTATCTCTGACTACTTGCTGGGTCGCATCTTGTGAAAAATGTCAGTTTAACCAACATTTAAAGAAAGGTATGTAAAGTAGCCTGCAATTTTATGTTTTAAACAAAGATGGTGATAGGCAAAAGTTGCATAGTAAAGGTTTAAAATATAAGTAAAATAAAATTCGCAGTTAAACTTCACACAGCCATGTTAATAATAGGGGGCAGTTGTGGCCTACTGGTTAGTGAGTTGAGCTTGTAATCAGAAGGTTGCTGGTTCGATTTCAGCACTGGGGGGTTGCATATATATGGGGGTTACTATATCTGGCAAATAGGTCACTTTCACGTAATACTAAACAGATTGACCCTTTTTTAATCTGTTTAGTGAAATGTAGCATTATCATACATGCTAGCAGGCATGACATTTATACCTTCCTTCTCTTTCATGCACACGCCTACTTTAGAAACCTGTAGGAACACATTTGTTTACACAGCCACATAGAGTAAACTACATTGACAGACAGCAGGGGCGGTTTTAGGCATGGGCGAACGGGGGGTGGATGGGTGTGTTTTGTCCTGTCTCGTGCCTTTGCTCCAGCTGCTTGTGTTTGTCTTGTGCTTTGTGTGTTTCCCCAGCCCCACGGATCACCCACCGTCTCCCTCCGGCCTGGTGGTCTCCGCATCGTGGCCGAACCAACGGCTCGCCCACACCGCCTCGCCTCCTGTATCGGCTTCCCGCTTTCCACCTCTCTCTCTCCAAGATCTCCAATACTCACCTGTTCCAGTCGAGAGATTACTGTTCCTGTTTCCTGCAGTACTTACCATCGCTGTGCTGAGTTTCGCCGCTGATGCAACTGGAAGCTGCGAGGTACCAGACTTCAGTATCCTGCTACCGTTTCCATCGCTGAGCTGAGTGTCTTTGCTGGTGCGGCTGGGCTTCTCGACGGACTAGATCCTCCTGTGTCATTGGAGTTTTGGTTCCTTGCCACTGTCGCCCTGTTGGCTTGCTTGCTGGGAGACTGGTGATGTCTAACTTAGCCTAGGGTTCAATATTTTACTTTATATATTTTATGTATGTATGTATGTATGTATGTATGCTGCTTTTGCATGTTGTGTAGTTCATGGTACTATTGCAAATCCCTTATAGCCCTGTCCCATAAGATGTTGTCTAATATATGCCATCCTTATGTTAGCTGGAGTACATATGTTTTGCTTAACAATTTTGTGGCTTTATCGGTTCAGTCAGCTCTTTGTTCGTAAACATACTATAGGCCTAGTATACA
Source organism: Botia almorhae (assembly GCA_036877575.1). Classification (NCBI taxonomy): domain Eukaryota; kingdom Metazoa; phylum Chordata; class Actinopteri; order Cypriniformes; family Botiidae; genus Botia; species Botia almorhae. The sequence goes on along the minus strand of JAZGTJ010018345.1, from coordinate 8,132 downwards.
TAATTAGTCTTATCCCACACATATTATTTGCAATAATACCATTAACATGTCTGACATTTGTTCTGTGTTTTATTATTATTCTTTGTTTTTTATGTAAAGCTGCTTTGAAGCAATGTAACATTGTAAAAAGCGCTATATAAATAAGATTAACAACATAAATGTTTTTGGTGTGGTGGGCCACCACGGCAAAATGAAAATAGCAGAAACACTAAATTCACACAAGGCGCTCTTTGAGAGGCATCTGAATTCTGCAGCGATTCTGAGGAGTTATGAACACTCACATTCTCAGAACTGCTGCTGTGGCCTCAATACTGCAAAATCCATTCTGCTATGATTATTAATTACAGGCCAAAGTGTTGGTGTGATTAGGTGCCTCTGAGCTACGGTTAGTTTTAACTAATCTGTATGTATCTTTCCTGTGTGGGTAAGTTATCCAATGTGACACCTACAAGTGTGGAATACTACAACATTAGTGATTCATCTTAAGGAGACAGTAACATCATTCAGTTCAAAGCACTAAGATGGTTCTCTCAGGTCTAGTTAATGGGGTAATGACTTTTCTTGACTCAGGGGCCATTAATATTCTTCCCCTCTGGCCATTAGCTCAGCATTTGTTACTGTCTGCCTCACACACTTGCCCACTTCCAGTTTGTTTCTTTTTGAAAATAAGAAACAATATAATTTTGACCCTTTCATTAAATACCATTTTTTCTTGTTTCATTTTAGTTTTCTTGTACAAATAGTACAATATTGCAGCCCCAGTTTCTTTTATATGCTGATGATACACAAATCTGCATCAGACCTTGCTGTGGCAACTTTTACACCCCCATATACAGAAAATAACATTTAACAGTGTTAAATGTTTTAATGATTTAACAGTCTTAATTGACAAAAACAGACTAGCTTTTCTTTCCAAGACTTTCTATGAGTCTTTTCAACAAGGTTAAGAATAGCAAAGCTGCCACAATTACAGCAGCCCTAGGAAAAATGTGCATAGTATATACTACCAGTAATTAGTGCCTGGTATATTAGTAGTTGTCAGAGAAGCTGTCTTGTTTAACTTACTACATTAACATACCTTTATACAGTTTAATTCATACCATGCTAATAAGTAAATGGATAGAAGTGCAACCGGTTAATTCAAGCAAAAAACCTAAGTGTTAAGGCTGAAATATTGTATAAAACACTGAATATCTGAGAGCCAAAGCTTCTTGGCAAGGCAATGGCAAATATTTTAAAGTGATAGTTCACCCAAAAATAAAAAATGTAAAATGTAGTCACCTATTTGGCAGCAAGAATAATTGGGTGTCACGTCACTTGACCAAACAACAAGTGGTGTCCCAGTCTATAAGCCGTTTATAGTCCATTTCAATTTCAGAAAGATTATAAGTGGCAATCTAATTAAAATTGCATCTGTCACCTGCATCTTTTAACTATCATAAACAATATCAAATATTGTGCATGGGTAATATAGAACAGTTTTTGTTTTTTTTAGAGCCTGATAGCTCAAGTCCTGTTTTACCTTATATTTCATGTATAAAAAATGGCCGGAATATATTTCAAATTCTTTTGTTTGATAGTCATACGGGTTTAGAATGACATGAGGGCATTTGCTGTGGCTTTTTATTTTGGATGCTAAAATGTTTGCTATTAGATTTACATAACAATGTTGCTAAGCACCACATGGGGAGTATCAGGAAATTCATAATTTGGTTTCTTAGCCTGCAGTACTGTCTAATTGTATCTTTTATGAAGAATGGCCTAAATGATCCATGACTAAATTTTTTTTTACCTTTCTGTGGCATGGTGCAGTTGCCAAAGTTGCAGGAATCATGCAACAGTTCTGGTCCTCTAATGTAAATCAGCAAGGGGCAAGGATAGGGAAACGAAGATTCCAGAATTTGATGCTTTGTCTTATTTGGTACTCTTTTCTTTGATGATGAAAAAATATAATGACTTCATTTTTGTTCCTCATTTTGGTGGCTTAATGAAACAAATATTTTAATAACAGTTTAATAACAGTTTAATAACGTTTATTTGGCTACTGGAAAAAAAACATTTAGCCATTCTAATGTTTTCCACTGATGTAGACATGCAAGTCGTGAGAAATATTTTCTGTAGTAGATTATTTGAATGTCGCTTTCATTTTAATCAGACACATCAAATCAGTTAGGGTCAAATTGAATTGGAGCTTGGTGAGTGTCAGTTTTGGACCTTATCTACATGGTTTCCATATGATTTGTAATGCTAATATGTATAAAGAGACTTCAAATGATTATAAGCCGGGAGAGCTGAACTATCCCTTTTTCACAGAGAAAAGTCTGCCAGTTTTAGGGTAACATGGCGACACTGACAACCCAAAGTGCTGCAGTCTCTGTGATATTTACCTGACTCAATTTGCGCTAAAAAGTTGCCTTTGGTGACAACCACAATTTATTTAAATGTGAGACTAACTTGAAAATAATTTAGCATGAGATGCTTGTAGATATCTGGCAAAAAGGGTAAGAATTTGCCCAAAAGATGCAAAGAAAAATGAGATACAGTATTCACTATGTAATGTCATTTTCAGTGTGTGAGAATTAGGTTTGGTGGTCAAGAGTGGAAAGTACAGCAATTCATTCAAAGGCCTTTGCACTCTGTATGTTAATGATTGTTAGACGTGTTACAAAGTAATGTTTGAGTGCTTTTGGATGTGCCTACATGGAAGTACCTTCAAACAACTACATCTAAATGCAAAGACACCATGAAATTAAAAGATTGACTTTTGTGGCTTTTAGTTAATGTGTATTCGCTTTGTGGCTGTCTATATGCTATAGTGTACTCCTGAAAACTGAAAACATTAACTAACAACAGAAAAACATTTAAAATGTACAGTCTTGCTTATTTGTCAGAAAGGTCCAAAAATATTAATGACATCATATGCTCTAGTCTATATCATATTTTTTTCCAATATATCACTACATCAAGCAGCCAGTCATGGTTTTTCCAGGCTTTAAACTAAGCCTATATTTTAAGCCTATATTAGTATATAATGATGGAATTTTCATTTTTGAAGGAACTATTCCTTTAACCCCTTTACTTAAATATACAGGTACTCAAAGCAACCTAATGGAGTTTAACAGTGATAAATTGAGTCCAACAACAGGCCCTTCAGCTAAACCAGAAATTCTCTTTCTGTTAGAATGTATCACACTTTAAAACACTGTGTATTATGCAACATGTGTGGGTGTGCTTAAAGAAGCTGCTCCTTTAACTGAGAACTTCATTCATTTCTTTCAATCCTGTTAATCCGGTTGGTTTCTAGGTTGAATAATAAGTCAAATTATTCCTGTGGACATAATCATTACAAATCCTATTGACAATAAGTGGCCTAAAATACAAATTTTTAGGCCTCTTTGGAAGAGAGGCGAGTATAGATCATTTGCATGGGCTTGGGGGGAACTGCACACTCTGACCTAGACGGGGTATCAAATCAGTGGGGGTGTCGAGAACGAATCAGGTTATCAATCTGGATAGAAAGCTCAATGTACTCACTCAGATTCCTCCCCGATCATGAAATGCTTATTCCGATTGTAGATCGGGGTTGAGTCCTATGTGATAAAGCAGTTTCAATGTATCCTCCACCCATGTAGTTTGAGCAGTGAGCGTATGAAAGGTGAGAGCATACTCTACTGCGGTTAGTTTTTTCTGGGTAAGGGATAATAACTGTTCACCTGGAATTAGTCCCTCCGAAGAGTGCTCAAAAACCTCCTCAATTTGTTGCAAAAAAGAGTTGAAAGTGGGAAACACAGAACCATCTGCTCTCCAAACTGTGGTTGCCCAGTCAAGAGCCTTCCCTGTGAGAAGAGAGCAGACAAAAGCAATGCGACTGCTCTTTGCTGGGTAGACAGCAGGTTGTTGCGAGACAAGAAGTGAGCACTGAAGCAAAAAACCCTTGCACCTTGAGGGGTTACCGTTGTACTTCTCCGGGAAGGCGAGTCCCGGCTGACCGGAGAATGGCAGTGACAGGGTAGCCGTGTGCCGGAGGGGATGCTGCCATCGCCGGTGGAGGTAAAACTCAAGCTCCTTGCAACACTCCGACGAGTTCCTCGGTGAGCGAGGTCAAGCGTGTGAGCTGATGCATCGTGATCTGTGACGCTTGAGGTGATGAGCTGTCGGATGGCTGCTGGATCACTAGTTGGCGATGTCTTTTGTAACGAAGACTCATGGACAGGTGGATCCAAGTGCAGCTCTTTTATTAAAAGGGTAGTCAAAACAGGCAAAGGGTCAAACACCAGCAAACAGGGCAATGAGGGAAATGACATTGCAATGAGCTCACAGAAGTCCAGGGTTTAAATAACTGGGCTGTTTGGTAACAGGTGGCAAACAGGAAGTAATCAGCCCTAGGCACATGAAACATGGAAAGTGTAGTCCGAATTGAAACTAGTATTCTGGCGAAGGCTCCCTCTGTCGGTAAGGAGCGACGGCCTCCTCCGTAACAATATGTAAGCACTGTCATATGATCGAGAATTACTTCATGTTTGATAGAAAATATATTACATTAAGAGATATTAATTAAACTGTAAAACTGGTGTCTATAAGGTCAATCTTATATTGTTTCTTGAGGCTGAAGTAAGCTCTTTTGCTTGTATAGTGCTTTTTAAGATTGAGGTGTACTTTTTGGCTCTTGTCCAGCAGGGAGGTAATAGCAATTGGTAGTTTTTGAAGCACATCATAAAACCCTGAAGTGATGCTTACAGTGATTGTCAGAAAACACTGTGCACTTGTCATTATTTTGTATAACAACATAAAAACAAATGTAATGTTGCTCTATTTACAACAGTTTTAAAAACAAATTTAATGTCTAGTAACTTTCAGACATAAATTGGCCAGTCTGTTTATTTATTTTATTTATCCAATAAATAAAGCATGGACGGCACACAGACTGACAGTTGGTTTGGAACAGCATGTGTGGACTGGAGTGACAGTTTTCCATTTACCACTCCTCTCTGTTATATACAATCTCAGTGCTGCTTGTCCAATCAAATTAGAAGACTGGAACTAACTGCGTAATAAATCATAAAATATGGTTATTTTCTTTTAGGAGACACATCTTCTCCATCATATGTGTTATTGCTGAGCTATTCATTTGTTTTCCAAACATTTTTATTACATAACTGTAAAATAAATGTATATATATCATCTGTATGTTATCTGTATGTAACCACTATATTTTAGACATTACACATTTTATAATGATTATCAGAGACATATTAATTATAGTAAATATAGCAAGCCATTATATTGAGCCTCTATATAAGCATAGACTATGAGCTTAGAATATATTGCAAAATTAACTAGTTTCCATTTATGTTTTAATAGCTGAGAATATTGTAAACTGTTCAGTAACGAAAACAAGGCCAAAAACTGTGTGGTTACGTATCGCCATGTGTTCCGTCACAGGCATCAGCATAACTACAAGTATTTGTTATTTGAAGAAGAACCTTTGCTATAAGATTGGGTCCTTTAGAGTAAGAAAGTAGGCTCTCCCCATACAATGTTACAATGTTACACCCATACAAGGTGAGGCATGTTTTCATCTTCTTGCACACCCCCAAGACTGATGACAGCACCTTTGTTTTTAATGACTGACTGCTGCATGCCTATCTTGGCCTACGTCATAGCACACTGTACAAATGTAGCTGTGCCACTGTTTAATATTTTTTTGAACAAACAAAACTTGTCAAGTATACAGTATATGTAGATCAGACAGTCACTTCCTGTCCGATTGAATGCAGCAGGGCAGCTGTTTCTGAATTCAATCATTTTCACGCAGAAGCAGCGCTCACTATGTAGAATAAATGGTTTTAGACACATCTATTAAGCAGCAGCTGAACCCTCAGTTCAAGAGGTTTCTGCTTGAGTTAAAACATGCTGAAATGGACAACCATGACCACTGAAATGGAAATCCAAACCTTGGCTACTCCAAGAGAATCGAGAATCTGTACATGTCTTTAAAAGGTTGCTTGACCTTCTGAAATAAACAGCTTAAACCAAACTCAGATGGTTTGCTGGCCCTTGCTGGTTTAGTTGACCTCTTGGCTAAGCCAAACTGGTATTTAGTTCATTTAGCTGGAAGGTCTCCAAGCCTGACCATCTTTAGTGTTCTAAAACCAGCTAAACAAGCCAGCCAAACCAACTTGGCCAAGGTGTAGGAACCAATTTAGGATGATTTAATCAGAAGACAAGTGTCTGCAATTTTTTTCCTTTTCTCTTCCTCCACCCATAATCCACCTTTTCCTTTAGTCTCTCTCCCTGTCTCATCCTTTGTGTGCAAAAAAACTGTGTTGGGCAGCTGACTGATAATAAGTCTGCTGTATCCAGTTGAAGTTTAACAGATGATTGCGAAAAGCCTCACGCTGCTCTTGTGTCCTGGTGTGCATGTGTGGAGATGAATTAATCACACACACATACACACACACACACACACACTTCTATAATCTATTAAAGCAGCATAAATCTATGATACATCGTAGATGGACAATAACAGTAAACACGAAATTTAATTTGTTGACTTTGTAATTATTGTAATGTTGAGGTTTATATAATCAGCGCTTGTGCCATTGGTGAAAACTAATTAGTATAAATTATTTCACAATTAATAAAATTACTTTTTACATGACAGTGACATGAAAGCATAGTACACTCATACAGAACTCATAATATATAGAATATACCTATGCAAAATCATATATACATGCAGCTATAGAGATTGGTGTTGTCAGATTTTACAGGGCCTGGTTGTGTGCCGAGCTGATAGGAAACGTCCTGGTTACATATGTAACCCCCGTTCCCTGAAGGAGGAAACGGAGACGTTATGTCAACTGACTGACGTATGAGGTCTTGCTTGAGAGCCCTATCACCTTCGCGTAGAAAAAAACGCGCCAATGAGCATCGGCCCGAGAGGAAAGAGCCAATGAGCATTTGGGCAAAAGCGCTGCTTTCATTCAGGTTCTTGCTGAGGAGCTGAGATGTGTCCCGGCCAATCAGCGGTAAGTCAGGCTTGCGGCTGGGGGACGTAACGGGGTTACATATGTAACCAGGACGTTCCCTTTCAGTCAGTCACGCTCGACGTTACATCAACTGACTGACGTATGGGGTCCCTGTGGAAAACACCGCAAGCCGACCCACGTTATGGGCTAGGAATGTCAGTACGGGCAGGTGAAGCATGTCGCAACCCAGTCGGGTGCGGAGCCCAATCACGGAGGGATCGTGGCGCTTGTTCCTATCCCCACCCCTGGAGAAGGCACCTCGGTGCAGGCGTTGCGGAGACCACACCCCACCGAAGGGGGGTATGCATCAGGCCAAGCGGAGTGACCGCAGCCGTAGATGCCATATGTCCCAGGAGCCTCTGAAAGAGTTTCAGTGGGACCACTGTCTTGGTGCTGAACTTGTTCAGGCAGCGCAGCAGTGACTGCGCGCCCCTCATAGTGACCGAGTCCAGCTCCACACCGAGAAAAGAGATGCTCTGTGTTGGGGAGAGCTTGCTCCTTTCCCAGTTGACCCGAAGCCCCAGGTGGCTGAGGTGCCGGAGCACCCAAGCCCTGTGTTCGCACAAAGGAGGCCACAGAACGAAAGAAAACCAAGGATTCTCCACCCAGCCCTCCACCGGGGGAAGGAGCAGTGCAGTCACCACCTCCTGAGAAAGAGCAGTCACTCTTCCCTCCAGCCGACTCAACTCCGCTTAGCCATCTATGGAGGGCTTGTCAGAGGCCTGAGGAGCGGGCATCAAGAAAACAGTCCTTGTCCGTATCCCGCATCTCCGCAAGGTTTAGCCACAGGTGGTGTTCCTGGACCACCAAGGTGGACATCGTCTGGCCAAGGGCCCGCACCGTGACCTTAGTCGCCTGGAGGGCGAGGTCGGCCGCCGTGCACAGTTCCTGCATAACCCTGGCTCGGAACTACCCTAGCGGACCTGCTTGAGCGCCTTGGCCTGGTGGACCTGCAGAATGGCCATGGCGTGCAGGGCGGAGGCTGCCTGTCCCGCCGCACGGCAAGCCTTGGTGGCGAGTGCCGCCGTGGTCTTGCCGGCTCGGGACGGGAGACGTGGTCGGTCCCGCCAGCTAGCAGCATTTTGCGGGCACAGGTGCACT
>JAZGTJ010018344.1:0-11492 GCA_036877575.1 Botia almorhae | reverse complement strand
TCAAAATACTTAATCCCTAAAATCATATAAACACAAATACTTAAAAAATCCCATAAAAAAACCTAACAGAAATCTTCCAGAGCATAATCTGTTTCTCTTTCAACATTAGTCACAACCCTACGTGGGGTTTGAACCCTTATGCCCTAACCTGTTACAAGATGGGGGGTTAACTAGTGGTTTAAGTCTTTCCAAATTTACAGCATAATATAACCAGTAAATATGTGTGAAATCTTGTCTAACTATACTGATTAGATTAGTATCAACTCAACTCAAGCTTTACTATTTGACCTTCTTCGTCATTGAAATCTCATAGCAGCGCTAATTTGTATGATGAGCAAACATTTACCTAAGCAAACTCAAAACAGGAGTTCGTATATTAAATTCCACAGCATACTGTCACTCTGTGTAGTTAAAAATAATAACTAACAATATCTGTGCCATTTATATTAAGATTCAGACATTGTATTTTCAGTGTATTTTCACACCCAAGATGATACATAATGACAATATTCAACAGTCATGCATGTTAAGTATATGATATGAGTGCATTTTCTTAAGCAAATTTACATTTGTTCTTTATATACACAAGAACACGAGTTAAATAAGAGATGCAGAGATGACAAAACACAATGTGCTACCCCTGCGTTCTGCCAACAGCTCACAGGGGAACAACATCCGAGTTCTTTTTGATTGGTTAATACAGATAAACAGTTGTATTGTAGCGCACTCGAGGTAAATGTTACCTAAAAGGCTTTAAAATCCACATGAAACCCATTTTACATTTGTAATGTGATATATTTCAGAATGAATATTCAATGAGAACCAACAAAATGGGTGAGAGTAGATTTTAAACACCAGAAACTGTGTGTTCCAGAGCAGATTTGAGCTAAGCCTTATTCAGCAAGTGATTGGGAAGCGCTGCTCCATTCCACACCATGGACACTCACCTTTCAGACACTTTAAAGGTCAAAAGGGCAAGTTCATATTCAAGAACATCTCCACCATATGCAATTGCAGTGATAACACGTCTTCATCTAATCAACTGTAATTTGTTATAAATGCTAAAAAAGTTATAATATTACCCAGCATTAAATTACAGCATTAACTGTTATAAATGGCATGGTTTTAGAAACACTGCATTATCTTCAACAGTAGACTAAAATGATGCCATAGTAGTCGAAGTCAAAGGCATGTTTATATGTAGATTTTTAGCCATTGGTTATCGTTTTGATCATTCGGTCTAGATGATGTAAGCCAAAAGCTGTCTGTCACGCAAGTTATTACATTTCTGGCTTATGATTCATTCTGGACTGTACCAGAAACTTGCACTAAGAAAAAAGATATTCGCATGCAAGTTTAGAGGTGCCTTTCAACATCCTGAAAATATAATGCGGTGTGTTTAAAACATGTCCACTGTATTCAAAAATGTTTCCTTATGTTCCTGCCTTTGTTTTTATCAGATCCTTTCTTTTATTCCAGTATGTGTACAAAAGCATCATCTGTGGAGGTTCAGATCTCCAGAACGTACACTCACGTGTGTCCTCAGGGCCACTCTGAGCTTTAATGGGGCCCGCGCTTGGATCTTTAATTAATGCACGCAGGTAATAGATGCCATCTGGGGACCCTCTTGGCAACTAATCACAGACACAGTCTTGTTCAGCGCCAGATGCGGCATCTTCGCTCCCTCTAACCTAATTACCCTTTCTTTTACAAACAAAGAAATGCAAATAGCATTTATCCGTTATTTCCTCAAAAACATTCAGTCGCCATGCGAGTTCCAAAAAACGAACATTTGAGTTCCGAACGTCGCAATTACGGAGAAATCAATGCATGTCATCGTTCCGCTGGTTCGCCTGCGATGTTGTTAGCATGAAACTTATTACAATGTGGATGAAAAACCGGTGCTGAAGAAACGTCCTTGTGCGCACAGCTAGTCTGGGACTTTATAACTATTAGCAGAGCGCTTACGGACCCACGATTTTTAAGCGGAGAAACAGGGACCCTGTGTCCTTTATAACTGTGGCTTTTTAAATGGTTGTTATAGAAATGGGTTCAAAATGGGTTACAGGCCTGTTCTTACAGCAGGGAAACACAACAACTTTAAAATACTAAAATTATAAAAATATAATTTAAACATAATGCTAATTTTAATTGCACAACTGACTGATGCTCATTTGAATTTTATTTTGAATTGTTTGATTTCAATTGTGAATGTTACATGGTGTATTTTTGTTTTCTTTCACACTGTAAACAATGTTGGTTCTGTGTTGGGTTGCTACTTGATTTCTAATGTAAAACCTGAATCATAATGCAAAACCAGTTAAGATTCACTGGTTTATACTTGTAGCCATCATGGGATCCAACTGTTTGAAACCACACATACATTTTTGCATGCTTATCCCCAAATGTGACTCTGACATAAATGAATTTAAATACATCTAAATAAATCAATATTAAACAAACTGTTATTATAATACAGATAGGCTTAGTTGTTGGATAATTCCTGTTTCTGCTTTCTGTTGGCACAGTGTCCTTTTTTTATTTTACATTTTTATGTCACATGGACTCTCAGATGCCTTTAAAGATATTTCCAAAGCCTGGGATAAAGCAAATCTCTGCGATGTTCGAAGAAATTTGTTAGAGAAATAAATATTTTGATTGCTGACAATATTTGTATATTTGTTAGGCGTGAAATTGGTTTACAGAGGTGACGAATCTCAGAGGGCCTGAGATTTGTTGAGACGCTCGATGCCGACTGCACTCCCACTCCACTGGTTAAATCCTTCCCGGATAGTTCTGCTTTAATCGAGTTTGCATGGTGAAAAGAAAACAGGTTTGTTTTTGTTTCTTTGACAGCAGGTCTTAGATCTCTCCATGTGCACATATACAGACACTGCACATACCGACCAACCAACTAACCAAACTGAGCAGTGGATTCACACGGCATTGTGTCATAATCCCTGCATGTTTTCTTCCATTCAAAAATTTATTCATTCAGCATAATCCATTTGTCTTCACTCTTCCCTTTAGATAAACAGCCCTGGGACCTGGAGAAACTTCTGGCCTCCTCTGCCAAGGGTTTGAACCCCCAAACTGTTCTTCTCCTTCAGGGAACAAGTCTGATCTTCAGTGCTTAACTCTGCATCACAAGTTCAAGGCGAACGGCTCTGCATCCGCGTTCTCATAGGCCGCCCTCAGATGGCATTATTTGGAGTCCATATCCCAAGCTTCATAAGTCCTGGCAACCTTCCTAGCTCGGCGGGTGGCTGTGACACAGTATTGACTTGGAAAGAGCCCCTTGGCAAATGTTTGCCGGCCTTGCTAGCTTTCAGCTTCCTTGTTTTTGGCAAGGCGACGCGCCGCAGTCACATTAAACACTTATGGAAAACGGCAACAGCACCAGCAGGACTGGCTCAAGTTTAAAGGATAAAAAGACACTCAGGAACTGCAGTTTAAATGAGGAAACAATTGCCTGTAAAATGGCCCCAGATATAGAGGTCCAAAATGGTCCCGGAGAAAACATGAACATAAGAGCGACCAATCATCGCGCCCGCTGCTGATAAAACCCTCGCAGTGTGGGGACATCATGGCAGAAAACATCGCTCAGGGCAAACCTGGCCCGCTGCAAGTATTCTAATCTGTTCTGAGAGAGCCTATCTCCATCCCTATTAGATGGGGAACAAATGTTTGGAGACAGACATTTCTATCTGCTTGGCCGGTCAGAGGAGTGGCTCTTGCCAGAAGTGGTCTTGTGTGACACAAGCTGACAGCGTTATCAGTCCAGGTGTGTGACCGAGGCAACCACAGCATGCAAACTCCAGAAACAAGCTGTCAGCTGCTCAGCAAGGCAGAACATGGGTACAGAGATGGCTAACTGGGTATAAAGGGCAAAAAGCTAACGCAAAGACCTAACTTGATGATTAATGCTGTTGCCGTAGTACTATACTGTGTGCAGTATGCAAATTTTCTGCATCCATAATATACCCGAATTAGATATTATATTTGCCAAAATGAGCAGTATTTACAGAGCTATGCTGCACGAAGCACGCAGTGCATCCCACAATGCAATGCTAGTATTCCGCTCTGTGCGCAGCCAGAATAACTGGAACATGCCAAAAAACAATCTGAAGAACACAAAGTACAAACCCATAACTATCTATTAGAAAGTCGACCACCGTTGTGATTGATCATGTTTTCACTGCTATTGTTCCAGCAATAAATCACCAATACACTCTGAAACAAATTTAAGAGCATTTGTTGAGGTGAAAGACTAAAAAACACCTGTGATTAAATTTATAAAAAGAACGGGGTAGTCATTTTTACTTCACTTGATCAAAACAGCAATTTTCATTATCACTTAAATGTCAGCTTTCATAAACGTGGCCATTTTAAACCACATTGTGACACATGGTTATTGCAAAGCATTTGCATAGTTTTGAATCACTGAATATTAAATTCAATCAGACAATAACACATCTGAAGGTAATGAAGTTACAGCTGACCTAATTTAACAAGGGGAACACAGTGGCATATTGTTTCAGGGAAAGCTTTGCTGGAAACTCAAATAAATAAATAAATCAACTGAACTCGTGCCGCCCAAATTACAATGTGAATTAAATTTGTATTTAAAAATCAAAATATGCAAAGCACTTTTGGTGGTAGCGAACTAATTGAATAATTTTTATTGCTTGGTCTGAAGCCCACATAACAAGCTGAAATTCTTGTGAAGTAAAAGTTTTAGAGGATGTGGTTTGCTGAACTATATTTAATTATTTTTGCATGTTTTGGTCATCTTTACTGACATCAATTACTGAAAATGACTGCTGCTTATACTATATGCTTTTGTTTCTTGTTCTTAAGTTGAACAGATTGAGGACTGGATCGCCTGTGCACACCTCAGGTATCAATGAGAATGCCTTTACAATTATAGTTACCAATCAGCTGCACTAATATGAGGTACGTTTGAGCAATTTTTGGACAGTAAGAAACCTTGGCTGTGTTTCTCAAAGGTAATCGTAGACATGATTGGTGCAGATTGGTGTTATGATATACTTAGGCTTACAACGTTTTTCAGAAATGCACCAAAATGCATTAAAACACAAGGCTGTTTGACGGTGGACAAGTGTGGCATATACTTCTAGTCACTTACATATTTTTACGGGCTAATGGGTGGGAATGAAAGATGATATTTTGAGCTAATAGCCCTGGGTCAAATACTTCAGCGTGACAGATATACTACAACAGTGGGACGCGCGGACGTTCCAGAGAAGCTCTGTGCCAAACTTTAATTATATTTGCTGACACGTAATGACAAAGTGTAGTTCAGACATCTCCGCAGGCTTCAGGAAGATGAACCAAGAGGGAAGAATGACACTTGTGTATATTATTTTTCCGTCTTTTACAATGTTCACCCTCCAGCTAGCCACGAGTATCCACATGGCGCTATTTAGCATTTATGTTGTGCCAAGGTCATCATGCTTCACTAATAGTCATTTACTGTTGCCCTCAGGCAGGAGTTCGCGTGCAGAGAAGTTAATTTACACAGTCACATGTGTTAAGCCACCTGCATCACAGAGAAAATCATGTTACTTTCTAACGATTATGATATACATATACATTTACACACACACACACACACACATATATATATATATAAATAAACACACATCCATTATCACCTACTCAAGAATAACAAACAAATGCTTTGGGAAAAACTGTGTTCAAGCTTGTCATTTCAGTCTGACTACTGTAGTTACCAAACAAAATTGCAAAAATTGCTTTTTAACTGCCTTTCCTACCATCTGTTTTATTTCACCTGTCCTTTTAGGATCATGTTTCTTGTCAATTTTTTAGCAATTTCCCTTTCCCTACCTCCTAAATCCTTTTTACAGTTCTCTTCCAGAAAAAATGTCTTGGGTAGTACAAACACAGGTGCTTGAAGGAAAAAAGGTTTTAAATGCATGTGGGGGCTACAGTGAAAGCACCTGGCCATTTAAAGTCTAGGGGGAGGTGGGGGGGTGGGATGGGGTCAATGGAAGTAATCAATTTAAGCTCTCTGAACTGTATTTTATATAAACAGTAGAAAACGAAAGGTACTTATTAGCGACTAGGATCAAAATGCCCCTTGGTAGGCCCGTAGCCACTCTAATTAAAATCCTGTAGCGCTGTGTTTATCTAAGATTAGCTGAAAGCTAACTTTGCGTCTGACTCTTTGTTTAAATCCATTCCTCAGCCTTAAAAGGCTTGGTTAAAATAAGCCTTATCCTTTGGGTTTACTAACAAGTGTACAAATGGAGTACCCCACCCTGCACGTTTTTTAACGCGTACTTGCTTTATTCCTGGCGGGTTTGTTTGCTGTGCTCGATGCTAATGGATTACATGGGTTCTATAAGGCCCTCCTTCCTGTGAGGGTCTTTTTAGACGGACCGCCAGTGGCGTTTAAAGCATTATATGATGCCATGTGCACGGTGGTGCTTGTTTGAACATGGCTAACTGTGGCGAACCCTCTCTGCGCCCGCTCACTGCAAATTCAAGATATCACATGAGCGCTGTCGTAAAGCTGTTTATTTTTTTTAAACATTGTCTAGCCAGTTTTGTGTTAATAACATGCATTATGAGTGTGTTAAGGAATGTTAGCATTGGCTTAAGTATACTATGGTTAATTAGCATGGACATTAAACCTGCCTAAATAGCTATTTGGCTTATATAGATATTAAATATTATCTAATATATTGTTATACACACTGAATTGTGCCAGTAAATAACACCAACAATGTGTAATGTGACACTAATAAGGTAATTGACTAACTGATAAATTGATCAATTACAATTGATCTTGCAAAATATATAGCTAAATATCCGAATGTGGTCTGAACACTGCTGAATTTCAATATTCATGTATTTTACCCCTTAGGTTCCCAGTTCTCTTGTTTTCCTGGTCTGCTGGTCTTTAAACACCATCTTTGTCTGTGTAGCAGCAGCCAATTGATGGTGTTTCTGCAATTAGGTATTTGGAGCACAGTTGGCATAACAACTGTAGCTCTGAGCAACCTGCTGCGTTTCCCAGCAGTGGTAAATCTGTCTGTAATAGACCTGCTTGGTGATTGTCACAATTTGTATTTGACTGCCGCACATACGCCGAGTCCATACATGGACCAGGAGGAACGAGAGTCTGGGAGAGCAGCCAGAACCCGTTCTTTTCTCATCAGGAGGTCAAGGTGAGACTCAGATGCCAGGTATGTGCTTGATGGGAACTGGCAGAGCTGTTGTGGCACTGTGCTAATGCCCCTGGCAGCATCTGCCCAGGAAAGGAGGAGGAAATGGGTAAACCGAGGGGGTAAAAATGGCGTCGTTATCTGAATGTGACCTTGAATGCGTCCATCATTCATACGAGCCTGTTTATCAGCAGGTGGACCGGGTGAGAAAAAACTCCAGATAATTAATAATGCTCAATCAAGAACCTCTCGCTGTCACTGGCTCTCTGCAGGACGTTCAGCTCAATATGCTAAGCTTTGCTTTAAATAGGAGCCCTGTGACAAAGGTTGAAAGGTTGCCGTAGCTAAAATAGATGTTATCAATGGTTTTGATAATTTAAAAGGGCAAGTTCAGGCTGTTAAATATTGATGTATGAGTCATGTTTAAAGCCAATAATATGGGCATCTGTGATTGCGTATCAATTTGTGAATATGGGCAAAAGTTAAGCGTTGCTTGGAAACCATAAAGAGCCTTCAACATCGTATTAACATTATGTATTACATGATTTAATGTTAATTATTTTGATGTTTGTGGTTTAATTGAATTATGTTACATATATTAATATGTAGTATATACTATGTAGTTGGCATATTGCTGCTTCAGTTTAAAGGGGGCAGACATTTTCCATTAACATCTCTAAAACATGGTAAAATTACAAGAATTACACATTAGTAACACAGTGGATCGCAAACCCCCCCATTATTCTCACCAGTATTTGAAGGCCCCTCCCAAATCACAATTTTTACCCAATAAAATATTATTTTCTACATAGAAAGCTACATAGAAATTCAATTAAAAGACCAAACACTAAGAAATATCTTCATTTGTCTTAATATATAATGTTACAGTCTCTTGAGGCCCCCTACTGGGCCCTGGCCCCTAAATAAAACACTCTGCTCTGGGAGCTTATTGCATAAAGTATGTCTAGTCTATTCTATTGTGCGTTTTTCTATTCTATACAAGATTTTTCACCGTGGTATAAACACACCGCTATTGCGCTTCTATTCTAAACTTCTATTCTAAATAGTTTGTTCTGTTCACATGTATTTGATGAACCAATAAAAACAGCAACACACACATGTAATATTCAGATAAAATGCACTCGTAAGACGACGTCAACAAGTGTGGCGGGTGGAAGGAACGGACAGGGAAATTTTGAGGACACCCACGCCGTAGGTCTCTTCTGAGCCGAGCTGTCAAAAAGGGATTACCAGAATGAGCAAGAAGCCTACAATAGGCAGAAGCTTATGTACTTTAGCGGCCAGGATTTCATTTTTAATCCACCCTAAGTTCGGGGGGAGGGGAAAATTTGCAAATCAAGACACAGTTTTGGTTCCTGGAGGCGGCCGAGGAAAAACAGCGAGATAGAGAACTCATTGAGCGTTAATGATCAAAGAAGAGGTAGCGTAGCGCACCTGTGAAACAACAGCGCGCGTCACCTGTCTGCATTGAACCCGAATGAGACGTGTGAAGCTGAACGTGTGTGTTTTAGCATTCGGATTTGTGGAATCCCATTCAGACTCACGCTTAGACTCCCATGTGAAGTCACAGTCTACAGTCACTAATTATATGCTAATGACTGCTCTAGGGGAAAGAGATGTTAGGAACATAATTGTGGGGGCTGAGACTGAGAGACTCAGTACAATAATTGCTGTGGTGGTCAAGGTGATTATCATCTCACCCAGGCGTTATTTTTCTTCTTCCTCAGGTGCGTTCTGTTCCGCAGATGTTCACGAGTGTTCTGCTCTTCACCTTTTGGCTTCCTTGCTATCTCTCGACAAGTTTCCTGCGGTTCACTTCTACGCGAGTGCGTTTGAGGAGCAGCGTGGAAGGTGAAGAGGGTTCGCCGGTTACTGTTCACACACGTACACGCGGGTTTGTTTATGAGGACATCATGTACATTTTCATTGTTTACATACCAGGTTAATTATGTTTTCTTTTCCTCTTATCATAGTTCCCCATAATTCCCCTAATCAATGTCCTCACAAAAACCTGTTGACATTATTAGATTCAAAGTAAAACCTAGCTTGGCAAATGTATGAGCCTTTTACTAGTATCTATTCAGATTTCAACATGTTGCACTATATTTGTGAGGCAATTTAAAAAATGTGTTGCTCACAAGTATAGCCAAAACTGTACACACACACACACACACACACACACACACACACACACAGACAGACAACAGACAGTCCACTTGCTCAGCTGTGTAAAGTGCTGAGTCTGGGACTAACTGTTTCTGCCATGCCAACGGTACATTACAGATGAGGGCACACAAAATTAAAAGCATAAATCTTTTTTTAAAATGATGAAACGCTATTTTCCCCTCCCTTTCATTTCAAGGAGAGGCATTCAGTTTTTTCTATGGTCTGCATTTTGTCCAGCAGTGGAATCACTTAGCCTTTATACCTTCATCATAACCTCCTCCACCACCATCTGCCTGCAGTCACCTCTCCAGCATGCCTCAGTGATCTGCTGTGTGGACTTCATCTGAGAGACTTGTGGTTGACTGCAGGGAACAAAACACAGAAGCATCACAAAGCATCACAAACTCATTTTTATATGCACTTCCTCAGGGTTGGACAAGATTCAGGGTCTGGCAAAAGCTTGCTTACTTTGAATTAATTCACTTTGAGCGTTGAGAACTGGCTCACTTTGAAGTTTGAATTTAAATTGAGTTGGCCACGCCCCACAGGACATTGAAGTGGAATTTGAATTGAGTTGGCCACGCCCCACAGGACATTGAAGTGGAATTTGAATTTAATTGGCCACGCCCCACAGGACATTGAAGTGGAATTTGAATTTAATTGGCCACGCCCCACAGGACGTTGAAGTGGAATTTGAATTGAGTTGGCCACGCCCCACAGGGCGTTGAAGTGGAATTTGAATTGAGTTGGCCACGCCCCACAGGATGGAATGACAGGGGGAGAGTTTCCATAACATTTCACTGGTCCAAAACTCATTTTACTCATTTATGAAGATGTGTTTTCCAAACACAGACGACAAACAGCTATTTTGCAGAACGAATTGCAACAGAGGCATAACATTATAAAAGTATCATGAATGTTAACATAACTGCCTAAAATGGCCTGTGCCCCCAGTCTCCTGGTCTTCATAAATAGGCTAAACTTTAGGACCATAGTGGGTCCCAGAACAACACAGGCATGGTCCCCAGAGCAGCATTCCCTCCCTGACCATGACCCAATATTTTCCCTCTCTTAAAGGGCTGTCAGAACAAAGCCATATCGCTTCCATAAATGCCAACAGAAATAATTCTAAAGGGGACTGAGTCTACTGTAGGGACACATAATATAAATTCTGATGTCATATAGTTCTTTATAAGCCGTTTTTAAGTAATGGTAAGTAGGAGACACTCTACATTTTCATAACGCAGCATTGATCAATAAATGTCAGCCGTGCTAGCTGAATTTTATATCAAAATGGATCTTCCACCACATGAGATAAAAAGGACCTGTCAGCAAAGTTCAGACAGACTTTTTTTGTTTATACCCCTGCGCACCTCATTGTTTAAAATTTGATGTTGTCTGCACTGCTTTAAGCTTGTAAACTCAGAATCTTGATGTTGTTGGATTTTTGATAAAGTTCAGTTTACCATTTTACATGTTTTTTCTTCATCTTGTTTTCTTGTCAAGATCTGGAGACCGGCTGATGTTTACAGGGCAGTTTAAGGACAAGAGTGCATTGTTAAAGGGCTTTTACACAGTGATGGAAGATGTGTGCAATTATGTGTAAATAACAGAAGATGCTCCAATACATGAACAGGCATCTGACTCTCCGTGCTGTAGCTGTTTTAATGGTAGTCATATCAGAAACCATTAAGGCTAAAAAAAGTTTCATTGCAAAATTTCCAGTGAAATATTTAATTACGATCATGAAGTGAAGCTACACCAATCTGAAGCTGCTGTTACCATGGAAACAGGAAACGGCTAAAGCAGTTACTGCTCACTTCTGCAAAACATTGTAAAACAACAATCAAATCATTATCTATATTTTCTTAATGTATATGTTTATACATCATACAGTATTTCTAATATATCTGTATAATATTTTTGATATCTCATGAAAGACAGTAAAGATGGTTTATACACAAAAGGTTTTATTCAGAAACATTTAAAAAAACAAACTCAAAAAAGTAAGCTCAGTAAAGAAACTAGCTAATGGTGCTACACTCCTACCAAATGTTACCCATAGAGAGGTACCCATGATGCACTGCAACA
>JAZGTJ010018343.1:0-11492 GCA_036877575.1 Botia almorhae | reverse complement strand
ACACTCCTCCTCAGAGTTAGTAAACAAGGGAATGAATGAATCAATAGAGCACCTTACAAGTACAATAATACAAAACAAACTCAGTGTAATGTGTATTTTATCAGTATAATAATAACTCTTTTTAGCAGTTTTATATAGTGCTAGTCCTTGTAGTGACAGTGAGCAAAATATAGTACAGTGAATTGTTGTATTATATACTGTAGCTATACTATTTGTAGCTGCTTTATATTCTAATTTAACCAAAGGTATGTTGAAACATCTGTTCAAATGCGGCCATATACATATACACTTATAATACACACTTATTTTTCTTTCTACTGAAAGTAAACTAGATATTCCTAGCTGTAAGCTTTTTCAAGCAGTAGCAGATATACGTCTAACGTATAACTTAAACAGTATACAAATATCTATGCCGACATTTAAAAATTGCAGATATTCAATACAGCACTGTAACCTTCCTATTACACGGCAGCACAACTGTGAAAAAAGTTAATTTATGTGTGAGGTTACAGGAAATGGGTTAAAGTATCGATTCAAATGTTTAAGCACGATAACATATTTACTTTTTTGGTTACGCCCCTTTTCAATTTGTTATCTAATACACACCTCCGTGACGTTATCCTTTTTTGGAAGATGAAGGGACAGTTTTACCAAAATGACGCATGTTGCTCAGTGTTCCAGGGGTCAAAGTAATGTTCGACAATAAAATGTTCGACAAATGCGAAGTTGTTTGTAGTCCAAACTATAGCGAGATGATGATGCCGAGGCCTGTTTTATCCAGGTGCGCCCTCTTGGCGCAGCAAGTGCCTTTGGAATGCGCGCTGTTTACCAAACACGGTGTCCACCGCGGGATGTCCTCTGTGACCATCCCTCCACCAGCGTGCATGCTCCGGCCACTCGAGGCACCTTTCAGATATCTTTTTGGGCCAGGACCTTCTAATGTGCCGCCTCGTATTTTATCTGCAGGAGGGAGACCTATAATAGGTCATATGCACAAGGAAATGTTTGGGGTAAATTGCACGCAATTTTACGCACTCGAATGTTTTACAAATCTGGCATAAGGGTGCGCTGTTTTACTATCAGAGCTACTCCATTTGTGGATAAAACTTTTCAACTTGAATGACATATGATTGTAGTAGTAAATTTATCCCCACGCATTTTGTTGTAGATTATGGATGACATCAAGAAGGGAATCCACTACGCCTTTCAGACGAGTAATAATATGACGCTGGCCATGAGTGGCTCTGGTCACACCGCAATGGAATGCGCAGTTTTCAACATCGTGGAGCCCGGAGAGAATGTGCTTGTTGCCATTAATGGGATCTGGGGTGAACGAGTCGCAGAAATAGCTGAGCGAATGGGTCAGAAGCACTACACTTATTCTCAGTCATAGCCTACATTTAATAACAGTCAGATAACGTCTGTAGATAATCTGTTTAAAAATCTGTATAAAGTCTTGACGATCTATAACATCTTTTTAACAGGTGCAAAGGTTCACACTTTGAAAAAAACACCTGGAGGACATTTCACAAATGCCGAAATTAAACAGGTGCTTCCACGCGATGTTATATATGACATTCAGGCAAACTTCCATTGAAAAAAAACTGTTGATTTATTATCACTTATGTAATTGCACCACTAGACAAAACTGTAGACACATTGGATTACATTTGTTTCATGATCTTGAAAACCTTGTGCTTTAAATTAGATTTGTAGACAAAAACATTGTGGCTAAACATTCATGTCTAACTAAACTTTTATATAAAGATTTTTTTAAAATTTATAAGTAGGAGTAGGTAGCAAAAGAAAACCAGCCAACAAGTTTCCAGTATAAATTCCTTTAATACTATTTAAAAGTTACCCCGGCTGGATACTTCATAAAGTTGCTTAAAAGATTGTCTAAAACAGACCGAGCTGTAATCTAGGCAAAGTGTGGCTACTTCGAAAAGCTAAAAATACAAGATAGTTTTGATTTAGCTGGTTAATGTTTTTGACTTGTTGTGGTGTTACTGTGCAATTTCTAGTCTGGTGCTGTATGTAAATAACAGCAAGGAAAAATCCATGTTCAATATACATGAACTGTCATTCTACAGGCTCTGGTTAAACACAAGCCAGTTCTTTTCTTCCTCACACATGGAGAGTCTTCAGCTGGTCTGGTGCATCCAGTAGATGGCGTTGGTGATTTGTGTCACAAGTAAGAATATTCCACAATTACATACTGTAGGAAGTTTCAGCTTAATGTGTAAATGGACATTAAAATAGTAATTTATATTGTGCAAACTTTGCTTTTAAGTAAAAAAGCCCAATGCTCCAGTCATGGTGTGTCTGAACTCATAATGCTGTATAATATACCTCTGCTGCATGTGTTTGTCTGTACAGATATAACTGTTTGCTCTTAGTGGATTCAGTGGCATCATTGGGAGCTGCACCACTTTTAATGGACCAGCAAAGTGAGTAATAGAGATGAAAATACAGGATATACTTCCCTAATGATCCAGTGTTGCTGTTCTACATAACAAAACTTCCTTTTCTGCAGATATTGATATCCTGTATACTGGGTCCCAGAAAGCTTTAAATGCTCCTCCTGGCACTGCACCTATATCATTCAGTGAAAGAGCATGGTGAGAAATAACCATAAAGACCATGAGCGTGTTTGCACACATGGTGTCATTCTAATCCACTAATTATTTTCTCTTAAATGTGATATAGCCATAAGATGTTCAACAGGAAAACAAAGCCAGTGTCGTACCTCCTTGATATGACCCATTTGTCCAATTACTGGGGCAATGATGGCAAGCCAGAAAGAATGTAAGTAGCATAAAAATGTTGCTCCAGTAGAAGACTGAGTTAAGGATTGTCTAAATAACTAACCTGTGCTTCAGATACCATCACACAGGGCCTGTGTCAGGGTTCTTTGCCCTGAGGGAAAGTCTGTCCATCCTTGCTGAAACGGTAAGAAAAGGGTTAGATACATATTTTACCGGTGTGAGTAAATATTTACAGGCTAGCTGGTCATAATAATTCATTCCTAGATGTTGGTTAAAACTTTGCTCCCAAAGTCTATAACTGAAATAAGACCTGCTGTGTATATTATAATCCCTAACTAATGTTTTCAAACACAGAATCATTTATATAAAATCATATTGGCTCTTTGGTCATTTTGTGTTTAAATATAATAAATGGTTTACCTGATGTCATAGGGTTAATAATGCTTCGTATGTTTAAGGGCCTTGACAACTCATGGAGACGTCATAAAGAAGTTTCAGAGTATCTTTGGAAGGGATTAGAAGACCTTGGCTTGAAGCTGTTTATCAAAGACAGGGTAAAGTTATTGATGACCTGCTGTTTCAGGGTACAACACTTAATTCTTGGAAAGTGGTTAAATGCTTTTTTTTCTAAAGGATTTGAGATTACCGTCAGTTACCACTATTGCCATTCCTGAGGGTTATAACTGGAAGGAAATGCTGGTTTACATCATGAAGCATCACCAGATAGAGTTTACAGGAGGTTTGGGGCCCTCAGTTGGCATGGTGAGTTAATAGCTTTTCGGCTAATGTAGATCAGGGGTTCTCAAACTTCTTGAAACCAGGGACCCCTTACAGTGGAGAGCGTTTTCCAAAAACACCCAAGAACACATTTTACCTAGAATCGTGTTAATACAGCTTATATGCTTTCAAGATGATCAATTTGTTTAAATCTGCTTTTTTGACATTTATTTAACGTTTATTTTTATATTGACAGTTTGATTGAAAGTTTTCATCAACAGTAGCAAGACTGGAATAGTTGTAATAAACCCAAACATTAAGACTAGTTTAAGGCTTCTTTAAGCATTCTAATAATACAGCACAATTTTATAATTCATAGCAAATTACGATTTGGCTAACTAAGTAACCACTGAACTGATTTCTAGGTGATGCGGATCGGTCTTATGGGATACAACTGTAACAAGGCCAATGCTGATCTGGCTCTTGCAGCTCTGGATGATGCCTTAAAGACTTGTCGAAAGACCAAAGCTTAAACAGAGACATTGAAGGCAATTTTTGATGCCTCCTCCGCAAATCCTTAGGTAAAGACCATCCACCATGATTAGAGATGATGTGTAAATATTTCTATTTAAAAATCCTTTTTTCTACCCCATCCTAATATGCAAGTCAACTATAAGAAAGGCATTCCCTGTGGTGCTATTGACATTGCTCTGTTTGTTTGAGCATTTGAACCTAGCCCAACATCTCATGTCTCAGCTAATGGTTTAAATATGGGGGCGGGAGTTTTTCATTGTTTGACCAATGAAAAAGAAGAAAATTGTTTAAAATCAAAACTCCGTTTGGTGATCCTAGTGGTGTAAAATTTAAGCACTTCACCTTTTAAGATATGTTAAAGAGGAGTTATGTTATCTAATTGTTTTATTGAACGGCTGGTCGTGCAAGATGAATTTATCTGATTAAAAACTGTACAGAATCAGTGTGTCTGCATCAGTTAAAACCAGCCAACACAGAAAAAGCAAACGTTCACACAAAAAGTGTTTCTTAATGTCCGTTTTTATGTGTTAACAAGTCACTGCAGTACTTAACCTTCACATAAACGTTACTTATAAACCATTAATTTATTTACTATACACAGTTTTGGTTAACTATTGTAGTTTAGTTACACAGTAAACTACTGTTGTTGTTTACACCATGTTTTATTCAGCATCAACTCCATGTACGCTGCTTCATAAGAAATATTGACTAGCTATTATTTGACTACATTTAAGTTTGTGATTGTAAGGTGACAAAATGTAAAAAAATTCAAGGGGTTTGAATACTTTTGCAAGGCACTGTAAATATTTCTGAAATTTACTACATATAATTGCCAAAATATTAGTTACTAAACTGATTTAAACTGATTAAACTGATTAAAAATTGTAAATGTAACTCAAAGCACTGCCAGAAGAAAATCAAACAGATATCTTGACAGTTTCAAAATTCTCAGCTGAAGTGCTTTATCACTTTGGCTGCTGGGAATAAAATATTTTGCTGAAATTCCACCACCCACACAGAGGTCATTTCAACTTTGCCTTCTGCGTCTGTGAATAAATGACTGTTCACCTTCGTATTCTAAGTCGACAGCTCTGTGTTTACTGGACATCTTGACAGAAGAACTCACCAGAAAGGAACATCAAACAGCAACCCTATGAGGAAGTGGGAAATGTAAGTGGGAAAAACATTCTCATCCTAATTTCTCAATAAAGATCTATGAGGTACTGCAGCCAAAATCCACAACAGACCACCACAACTAACTACATACAATGTGCTGAGTGTAGTGCTCACAGGAATAAGTCATAGGTACCTCAACAGTTTCTTGCAGTCCCTTGGTTTGCCATGGGAGACTGATCTTCCCTACAGGCATGTGTTCTGACACATCAGTAAAGTTAATAACACTTAACTGCAAATAGTCTCCTGGAGACATCACTGGCAAACATAAAAATAAACATATTCAACCCCAAAACATAAGCAACTGTTAATTTTCATATCTATCCAGACAAGCGTGGTGTACACAATTTACCAATGCTGACAAAACCATCTAATAATGCATGTTACAGATTACCTCTACTGATGAACAGTGGGCAAAAATGATGGCACATGATTTTCCGAACTGGGTTGTGAAGCACAATATGCAGTGTATCCATGGAGACCACAATCTGGTTCAAAAACTGTCCTGTGTTGGTATGTAGGGACTATCAATGTAAACAAAGATACTACGTATTAAGGGTTTATGTGGAATGTTAGGAACTCCAGCGACAAAATAAATGGTAATTATTTCCATATTTACCAAAATCATGAACCAATGAGACGTCTTTCAATCAGTTTGTGGAAATGCAGGGTGGCCATGATAAAGGCAATTTTCCAATTGCCTTGCAAACACCATCAATGAACAGAAAACACTGAATTTGTTCTGCGTCCACATAGAGTGTGTTAAATAAGGTAGCGTATTACACTTAAAAGTGAAATGAAAACCTTATAACTGTTGTTTAAATCATTTTTTTAATCATTCATTTTATTTGTGAAACAATGGTAAAACCACTTCATCTCTGGCCACTGGTAATACCAACTTACCCACCAGACCCCAACAACAATCTCTTCATCAAACTGCAGCAACTTCACATGTCACAGAGCACAGAGGAACGACTATTGTACTGCCCTATGGAACTTAGTTTTGCAAATCAGAGAACACCACCTTGGCTGAGGTGAGAGGTATTGGTCAGGTGAGCATATGCTTTAGGTATTAGATCCAGTAGTGTTTCTTACCTGTCCCCTGGAGCTGTCTCAATGAATATTTAAAGAAAGTGCGCGTCTGGTTATAAACATTTTCACACCCGTTCTTTTGTGTTAAGTAATCTCCCACTGAATGTGTAACCTCCTGTTGGATAGATACAGTTGTGTAGGGCTAGTCATAAATATCTGTTTGTTAAATGACCCTGTTGGGCTATTATTTTCAACCATAACTGGGAATGTCCAACCTGAGAATTTATAATTCTGAATTATAAACAAATAATTCAGATTCCGGCGTCCTAAATAGATTAAATATCACGTACATTTGGTGAATCTATTCGCGGGTATGTGAAAATAAGTCGCAATGTCATGTCAATTCAAACTCTCTGGTACGACAACTTTGTTTTAGACACGCTTTTTCTAATGGCTTTCTAATGGCTTTTATTTATTGTCTGTCGTGTTTTTAGTGGGCCAAACGTATTACCATAAAAATGAAACAAGCATTAAATAAAGTGCATCAAAGTGGCTGCGAACATATTTTAAATGTATGGTTAAAATATTATTAACCGTAACCATTATTTGACCCGCAGTGTGCGTGTCCGCAGCGAAGGTGAATATTGTAATTAAGTAAAAATAGCATAGAAAAATTCATTGTAAATTAATTTTACCAGCCATTTAGATTTAACTCTAAACACTAATCTTAACACTAACACACACGTTTAGTTATCTACCTAAACGGGGACATTTCAAAGACTTTTATTGTTTTTATACACAGCTAGTTCTAAACAATATAATCTAAACAATAGAGTCTAGTCCGATAAACAAGGGGGTTGCCTCAATGCAGGGAGAAATGCAGGGTGTAAATGGTGATGTTTGCACATAATGTTGTTCTGATGGCTGCGTCAAGCCGTAACCTGAAGCACCTGCTAGGATGATAGATTGGCCCATTCGGGTAGGGAATGAGTTGCTTCACCAAGTGGAGGAATTCAAGTATTAAGTAAGGTGTTCTTGGCATGTCCACCTGGGAAGAGACACCAGGGCAGACACAGTGGCCTTTATCATTGCACAAAACTCAGGTATTTGATTTGCAAATACATTTCTGTCAGGTAGACTGTGATGCATATCTATTACAAAACCAGCTGTTTACACCTCTTCTAGGTCTTGTGGAGACTGAGGAGGGGGAACTTAATAGACAACAGCTGACTCTGCACAGTACTTCCCTGGCATCTTTTGCCAAGGAGCCTTATGTCCAGCAGGTCTCAAAAACCATATTGATTGATTTATATATATATATAACAGTTAACCAATAAACTCTAATGTAGCACTTTTCATACAAAATATATTGACTAATACCATTTGACTGTCAAACATTCCATATTAAATAATCATTTAAAAAAAATGTTCCACTAATAATTTCTATTTTTGATTGTATCTCCAGGCACATCCAGCTGAAGGCTGATGGGAGGCTGAAACAGATGGCACTGGTAGGACAGTCTTTGATGCAGCATCTGCACATCACCTACCACAGGACTGACTGACCAGCTGAAGTGTGGGTTGAAGATGTTTCTGAAACCACTTGTACTATGCACATCTTGTGATGCATAATATTGATATTTGATAAATATTAACCTGCAGATGATGGTGATGCTATAGGCAATGTAAGTGCCTAGGAATAGGACTATGATCTGATATGTGTATAAAGGGGTCCCTTTATTATATAAAATACAGCAGACAAATAATAATAATTGAAGTAAAGGGTGATTCACAGAGGATACAGGTAATGCACTAATAGGAATAAATAGCACTGACAAATATCTGTCTTATGTCTTTTCCTTTTTCTACCTCTTAGATGATTCAAATACTCTATATAAACATGGTTAAAATTTTTATTTTAAGACATATACAACTCGGTGCTATGTACACCACACAAACTTAAAGTGCAAAGTGACACTCCAAACAATATGCATCATGTTAGCAATTTTGTAAAAATAAAAATCTGACAGTTGATCAGTCGTTCAGTATAAAATGTCAGTCATCCATACGATGCATCATCAGCACAAAAACAGCTCCATTATTTCCAAACCTTACTTGTCGGTCATTTCTAATAAGGAACAAAGGCATTATGTTATCCACCCCCCCCACACACACACACAAAATGTCAAGTCATAGTATGAGTCAACGCAATGTTTTTAAACAAATGATAAAGGCTAAGTTAGATTAAGGTGTGACTAAACCTAGGTAATATGCTCTCTCTCCTTCACAGAGGGACTGCAGATCCTTCAGTTGTTCTGGGAGGGACAATTCAGCTCTCTGTCATCAGAATGATTTGCTGCACAAGGCTACTTTGTCAGGTAGATGTACATAGTCTTTAAGAATTGCCTCCATGTTAACACAGCTGCTAATAACCAATGGGTGTGAGCACTGGAGTCCATGTTCACTACACACTTTGAAATGTCCCCCTGGAAACAATGATAGAAAGGAAAATGTACATTTACATTTAGTCATTTAGCTGACGCTTTTATCCAAAGCAACTTACAAATGAGGACAAGGAAGCAACTTCAATTACAATAAGAGGCAACAGTGAACAAGTGCTATTGACAAGGTCTTTTATATGCTAAATCTTTTATATGCTAAACCCACTTACTTTAACTTTACTGTTACAGCTGTTTTGTTCTCTTAAATCTCAAACTAATAAAAAAAATCATTAATGCACATTATTAATGCACATGCGGATTCAGTATGACTACAAACGGTAACAAGATAATTTTCCCATATGGCTTCTAGAGGTCAGGATTTTTCTTGCTTCAAGGTACAGAGGCCAAGGTACTCACCCATCCTCCTCGCTTCCTGAACCATGGAACAAGATTCCTACGAACAAACTCTCCAAGACTGTCCACTATGGTGTGCACCAAGACTGGATGGCCCTGACGCACACAGTCCACTGCTAGGCCAGCAGCTACAGCATAGATGGCCACCACTTTGCCCCATGTGATCCCTTTAAAGTAAAAAAAGCAGATCTAGAAATCCACAGGGCCTTTCATTTTTAGTACCCTAACTTTCCAAGCATTAGTCATTGCACTCTAGAGATAAAATACACAACTACAAGACAGTCAACAAAAAATACTAAAACTGACCATTACCGATTTATGAAACGAAATGTTTCTCAGCTTGTGTCTTCAGCAATTAATGTAAAACTTGTCAAAAGAATTTAAACCACATTGAAAGATGAACCATCAAACCATTTTCTAGAAGGTTATATATATTCCCTTATGTTCTTTTGACAGAGTGTCTTTAAACGGTTTTACATGCAATATGTGGTTAAACATGATCAATAATTGCATTACTTTAACAAATTAGGGAAATATAACTTGCGCGCCACTATAAAAATATTCCAAATATAAAAGTAGGGTCTGCAACTCTGAGACAGTGGGGACTCCATCACACAATGAAAAAGAGGCTTTCTATGAACTCTCTATGAGCTCCTCTGTGTAGATGTAACAGGGAGGGTAACACCATCATGTGTCAGCTGTAAAACGTCAATCTTCAGTAATAATGAGCCACGCAACAGGGATTATGTCATCTGTTTACATTCCTTTACCTTTAATGGTTGTTTAAGGTAATTCCTCATGGGTCTATCCCTGTCTGACTGCTTACAACAGAGGCCAGATGGTTGAAAGGTTCTGAGTAGATCATCGGGCTTAAAATGATGTTGCCACGGTTACAGGCTACATTACAACCACCGTGTACATCAATAGCTGCAGAACCAAAATAAAATATGTGACCAAATATGTACAAAGAAGAGAATGTGGGTATGTCCTTTTTAGGTGCTTTTTATTCCCATATTCCACAGGGGGAAAATCACTTTAAATAACTTGACAGCATTATCAGGCTGCTCAAAGTTTCTCAAATGCACCACTAAATTCAATAATATGCTTGTAGGTTAAAGTCAAAACCATATACCGTAAGCCCAAACCCTGCTCCAACCACACTGCTTTTACTTGCATTTATATTTGAACAAAATCACACAGACTGTAAATTCATTCCTTTTATAGTAGTCATGGTGCCACATGTAGGCGCTGCAGTAATTGTGCCCCAAAACAGCCTCAATTACCAATCAGTTGAACTGCCCTTTATAATATTCATCATGAAATTACGCATACATAGATTACCTTAAATACAGGACCACTCTTTAACAAAAACGCCATATAAACAGAAGTTTTGACAAGTAAGGTCAGGTACACTTACGCTAATAAACACTTAAAAAAGCGCCTGCTCCATGCTCTGGACGCCTGCACCCAGCTCACTTACCCATGGATATGATCTCTGTTGCTACGGAGAGAAACGCGTCTGATACTACAGCCTCCACGTCTACACTAATGTTCAGCTGCTTGGCGATATTACGGTATACATACGGCCGCATGCTCTCCAGCTCATCTCCTGTAAAACATAACACAAACCTGTATCTCTCAACACCCCTTACACCACGGCCAGTATCACATTATGAAGTTAACAAGACCAATGGAACATTTACCACTTGAAGATAGAAGAAAAAAAACTTACATTTAATTTAAATTAAATACTGAAATATCGCCACACCTGCTTGAGAGTCTAATCATTTACACTCCCTCGTGGTTCTTACCCAATTTAAGAAGCACCATAGATACGTCTTCAAGAGCATGTGGTTCGGGCTCAACTTTTGACCAACTGAGTCCTTCTCTTATAATTCTAGAGTGAATAAAGTCTCTACAAAGCTCCTTTGACTGCAGGACAAGCTCTCTTTCCGTGGGAGTCCGATCAAAAACGTCCATCATCTCCGCGGCAAACACCGAACGCCGAAACACGTTCATGTCCCGCATGATCTGCAACTAACACAACTTCACTTTTTTAAAGTGAAATAGCCAAAATGAACACCCCATATCGCCTACTAACAATACCAAGTGCGCTTATCTGACACGGGTTCACTCAGATGTAAAGAGCCAATCAGGTCAAACACTGACAATTGATCATTCCACAGCGTCTCCTACAAGGCAATTGATATACACTGATCGATCGTCAGGTTCCGCCGCTCGACTTCCTTTAAATCTACAAAGGTTTGCCATCATCTTATCACGTCTCTTCTATTAGACTCAAGTTCCAGAGGAAACTCATCTGCTGAAATGGTCTGTGACTGTCATACTGCATCGCTCGTTAGGACGCTTTGGTGAAAAGGAGGTCGCTGTTGTGTCCACAAATTTTCTCTAC
>JAZGTJ010018341.1:0-11493 GCA_036877575.1 Botia almorhae | reverse complement strand
AGAAAAATTTATATTTGAAAAGTCCACCAGTTTACTGCTCAATGATCACTTATAATATACAGTAATCTCCACTACAGGTCATACATCCACTATCCCAACAGTGATCATACTCTTGCAGGCATATGGTCCTAAAAGTGCAGTTATCCCTTTAAAATGCAAAAGAGGCAACAATCTCCTGTTAGTTAAATTCACCCACAGCGTGAGAGGTGCAAACTCACCACCCAGAGGCCTCTGAGCAACAGCCAGGCTGGTCTGCAAGGGGTGTGCTTATTAGCAGCCCAACAACAGATGGAAGCGTTTTTTGCACTTTAGTAGATGAGAGGTTCACCTAGGGCCTAATGGTGCTATAATGTACATACATGTCTCCAAGCAGTTCACCTGACTACCTGATGATTGCCATTAGCTGAACCGAGACGAGGTCAATGGAGGGAAAAGCACAGAGCTGCAGATTAATATTTTAAGATTTGAAAGTGTTTACTGTACAGATCATTATCTTCCCTTGTATAAGCTGTTTAGAAGTTATGTATTTCTTTAAAACTAAATACACCCAAATAACTTCAAATACATATAAACCTAAAATACAGAAGCAAACAAATGCAATTATAAATGTAATTTGTAAATGCTTTTTTTTAAATTGTAAGACAGAATGTTACTCTTATGCTACATACGAGTTATTGATCTTTGATTTTAATTTACAGTAGATGGAGAGAAAATACATATAAAGAACAATCATTTGAATTCACATTATGTATAAACAGCTTTATTCCTATACAGAAATATGAAATACAAAAATAGAGTAACTTTGCCAACAACAACGAATAGATAAATAAAACATGTAAAATACTGAAGCAAAGCAATTAACTGATATCAGTTTTGAAAATTATATTTTAAATTTCTTTTTCAAGCAGCTTTTAATAATGACACTGAATACAGGACTTACTGAGGTCAGCAAGTTGGGCGACTAGTCAACACAATCCTACTTCCTCACCATTAGTATTTTGGAAGGAAACAATTTAAATTTCCCTATAAATTAAAGATGAGACTTCTCGAAGTCATCTTGGAGGACTTTAAAAGGACCCAGTGAATCATTGTTATGATTGATCTACAAGTCCCATCAAAATATTTAGAATGAATATCTCAGTTTTTGTCCCCAACTGTGATATGTTGCAGTTGACCTTGTTCAAGGCCTCATTTATATCCATGATGGTTCATCGTGAAATGAGAGGAAGTGAACAACAGAAGCCGAAGTATAAACAATAATAAATATAAACATCCAGAGACACATCTGTAGACACAGAAATAAATAAATAACTTAAATGAAAAAATAAATATGATATCTGTAATGTTTACAGTAAATGTTAAGGGATGCATGGCATCCATTTGGTAACAATAAAATACAATGACAAATGCATTGTGGTCATAGTCCGTGTTGAAATAAAAGATAAGGAATCTACTCCACAGAAATATGCTGATTTCTATTTGTTGATAACTATGAAGGGAAAAAGCCTGTAAAGACAAATAAGTATGATGAATTTAATTATTACTACCTAAACAAATATGTGAAAACGTTAGGAACATAAATATGAATCAAGACTTTGGTTTTTAGTCTGGGATGTAGTTAAAACATCTGCAAACAAAAAAGTTCTGAGGATAGTTTTACTTGATTCATATCTGGACCTGGGTTAGCTCATATTAATGGTAGTTTCAAAATAGTATGTACTTTGTACAGTAATTTTTTGATGCGCCAGCATCAATAAATGTATTAAAAGCTATTTAATTGTACAGCCCCTTGAGTTAAGAACAAAATTATCTATATTTACTAGTATATTTTACTAGACTTACTATACAATTTTAATCTTAAAAACTGGCCTTGTGAAACATGATCCCCTTTTTTAATTCCCCCTACTTTGTTTGTAGTATCAAAAATCATTGCTAGAAAAATACAGTATATGTGAGTTCTATAAAAATCCTGAGAAATGAAAACCAACTGTAAATAAAATCAGCCTTCAATGGTAACAGGGTAATACCAACTGGCCTATGTGTTTTCTCTGGGCTAAATCTTTAATAATACTCCATGTGCAATTACATTGAAATTACAACAATAACATGCCGTTAATAATGAGTGATCCGAACTCTGCTAATTTGCCTGAAAAATTACATGTCATATTGAAGGCCAGGAAAATGGGCACTGACATCCAGGATCAACAAATGAGGCTGACAAATGATTCAGGATTTTGTGCAGTATCCAAGTCTGGTGAAACCCCTGGTAAGCAAATGCTAGTCGAGTTATAACATGTAGTTTTTGTTTACAGAGCAACTCAAGGATAATCCAATGGTACTGTTATTCCACTTTGGGTGATGTCTCTCCATATTAAATCTCTCTTCAATATGATTTGTAAAATCATATTTAATCCTTTCTATAGAGGTTTGGTGTTTTATAAGTCTGAATATATAGAGTGATGGTGGAAATCACTCACAGCCCCTATAGATAAACCAAATTCCATCGCAGTTTCTCAACCTGGGCAAAAGTCGTCTGACCCCGTTCTGTAACTTTCACCCGGAAGGCCACTGCACCTTTGGCTATTGCACTGCATCTTCAGGTCTTATTCTTCCTCTTCTTCAGCAGTTTGGCTCATCCTATACACTCACAGTCTGCAGCAGAGAGGGACTTGATGGTTCTCCAAGTTGTGGTAGCATCCATGAAAGAGACTGGTTCGTAGCCCGTTGGGCGGCAGCAAGGGTGTGTGCTGATTTTCCTGGCTGTACGCCTGGGCAAACTTCCATTGGCCAGCAGAGCACGCAAAGCCAGGTCATAGTTCCCACGAGACTTCTGGCAGGAGCCGACACAGAACTTGAAGAGGACAATCTCATCCGAGTCAAAGCCCATGCCCAGGTCCCGTACGCGCATCTCCCGTCTCTCCACACGGCAGTCCCGGCTGCTTTGTTGCCTTCCGGTATTCTTGTCTTTCTTTTTTGTTTCTTCCTTTTCTTTTTTCTTCTTTTTCTTGCGTGCACCTTTGGTCTGTATGTCAGTGGCGTCTGGTGACCGCGGGGAACGTTCCCATCGAGCTGGCTGCTGGTCATCTTCAACAAACACAGATGGCTCTGCAGGAGAGATTGAAACGGATGCAGAGAACAAGAACAAGAGAGATTTATCACTTTTCTACTTTTCAGGATTGAATAATTCATTGCTGATTCATTCATTGCAGAACATTGGAAAATCATTTCCAGACTCACCAAACAGACCATGCCATGGAGAGTCACTGCCCTCTTCTATGTCCTCTTCAAAGTCTGGAAGAGTTTGTAAAGGCAGTTCCTCCACTCCAGCCCCAACTAATCCCACTGCCACTTCAGATTCTCCTTTGAAACCTGACCTGCCTTCTGCCAGTAGGGGCAGCAGAGACATCACAACCCATACAAACACCTGAGCAAACAAAGCAGAGGTTGATGGGTAACTGAATGGAAGGTCGGTTTATCACAGTAATTAGAGCATCTCTAGGCTGCTATGTTACTTGAAGCAACAGATGTCCAAGCAAAGAATCTGCCCATTTATACACACCTGCCAGCCCTTTTTGTGACATGGTGCATTTATGACTGATGGTATTGCAGGCATTGCTCTGAACTGACTACTTGGTCACCAACTCCCACCTGCATGGAGAACAAGGAATGACTTCATTATACACAGACCTACGAGAACATACCAAGACAGGTTATGTAAACTCAGGAGATGTACATGCAGGTGACACGTCCGCATACATACAAACTTATAATCAAAGGTATCCCATTCATCATGGGTATAATGCCTTTAGAAATTGTGCTTATTGTTGTTATAGAGAGAGACTGCTGCAATCTCTAAGCTTGGCTGGTGCTGACTTGCCTGTGGACAAAGCTAGGATGTTAAAAAGAGCCGTTGTCCATCAAATAAACAGCCTTGAAGTAAATGCTCTCAAAAGCATTTTTTACTTGGTTAGATTAGCGCGTGTAGATGAAGCCTCGGCTTAGGCGGTCTTAAAGTCAGAGATACAGAAAGGTTGATAAGATCCCTGAGCAATGCAGATGTTTATTGACTCATTGCAGTGTGTGACTGTGTAACCTGTGCTGTGGGCTCTGATTTATATCAGGGTCAGGAACAGGGCACAGTGTCTCAGTTAACACCATTCAAACAGCAGGACTCAGTCAAACACAGCAACCCAAAAATGATTAATGAGGACAGGCCAATTATTTGGGGGAGCGGAATGGCAGGCGATGCAGCAGATCGTGCCGTGCTTATATTTTGGCATGGTTTTATTGCTTTACAGTTGGGTGGGATTGACCGAGGCTAGATTCCATTCGCTTGCTCACCTCTGCGAGATCCTTTTCAAAAAGAATTGAACTGATGAGGGTCATCTACATTTAGAAAAATTAGCTCAACGGCAAAACAAAACATGCAGTGACATGATGCGTGTTTGTAAAGTAACATTTTCAAATATCCTCAAACACAGTAACTAAGACTTCAGCAGAGGTTTTAGTTATAAAGAGATGCTATTAAAAATACAAACGCTTTCGTTACACACCCTCATGTTCCAAATCTGACTTACTTTCTTTCATAGAACACAAAAAGAAAGTCGTAAGGGTTTGGAACAACATGAGGGTGAATAAATAATTTTTTTTATTTCTGTGTGAAAAATAATACTACACCTGGCCTAACATCAAGCAGTTAGGAAATGTAAGACCTAAAGCATTAGTTTAAAGAATGGCAATTGTGTCATTTATTAACTCTCATGTCATTAAAGACATGCAAGATTAGAATAACGAGATAGGGATTGAATGATGTCCGAATTTTCATTAATGAATGTACTATTCCTTTAAATTCTATTTCAAAACCTACAGTAGTAACCTGCTTCACATAGGCAGCTGCCTTTTAAACTGTCCTAACCAGCAAGGAAACTCACAAGTGACTGATTTATGATCTGCTCAGGTAGCAAATCACAAACAGCGTTCTGCATGGGAGACTTAACTCGCACTTGTTTTAAATCAAGTTGACATTAGCGTATTGCTAGGCTAATGGGTGATACTTAAATTAAGCATAAAAACACACAACACACAAAAATGTTTGTAAAATAATCAGGTTACGAACTATTTTTCAATGCTTTTGTCTACCTACTGTATGACACCTTACACTACTGCCTCCGTAGGCAGCTTACTGGGTTTTGGAACAGAGCACACTCTATTTTCAAATTACATTTTTAATTGATCGTATTAGACTGGACACCCAGCTCTTTTCATTCTGGATCATCTGTCATAACTCTTGTAAAATTTAAGAAAATTCCATAATCTTAGTCAGTTCTGGACTATAACTCCTTTTAATAAACTCCTAAATTCATTCTTGGACTCAACTACTCTTGAACAACATGGTGAATAAATCTCAATAAATCTAGTTTTACGGCCAAAAATAAAAATACTATCTCATTAAAGATGTCAAATGGTGTATCTTAAGGTCTTCAATCATCCTGATTTATTGGCTTCTTAGGGTGAATATAGAATTTATGTCTGGTAAATCCAGCCAAATAAATATGAACCCAGTTTCAACAGCTTCAATACATATTTATAGTGTCTCTGGAGAACACGTTCAGCTTCGAGAGTCCACATATGACCTGAGATGAATGTAGACATTCTGTCAAGAGGGTTTACAGCATGGAGTCCTATTTGAATGTGACTCCTGCATGTGGTGCATTAAAAATCAAACTGTTGTTTATGTGTGAGGATTTATTGTATTCTGATTATTTTATAATTCTGATGGTATACATTTCCAAATCTCCATAAATATTTGGCATTTTATGTAAACCGCCATAATTGCTTTGATCATGAGCGGAATAAAAGCAAACGCCCTGAGCTGCATGAGCTGTGTGATTGTTTGTTTATAGACAGTTTGTGTGTGTTCGTGCAAGTGAAGAGAGGATCTACACATCTGTGTTCCTGACCACAACAATCACTCCTACAGTCTGGCCCACTGCCCTCCTTCACTCTTCAGCTTCCATCCAGCTGAACGAATAAACCTAATGCAGGAGAGCCAGGCTGACCGTAACAAACAAATCAATATCAGACACCTACAGATAAACACGACCAGCCCCATAACACAAAAATCTGGAAATCCATCTATTATACGCCATGCAAGTGTAATCTGGCTAATAGGTTGGCCAGCACTGCTGTCAGTTTCTAAATAAGACCCATAGCCCATCATTAGTTCCAAGATGACCCCCAACCTCACTGCTTCCTGTAAGCTGAGCTGACACACTGCGGGCACAGGTCAGAGGCTATAATAAGAACACTACCTAGCTATCAAACACATAGCAGGCGGTTGAGAATGTGATCTGCAATGAAAACAGTTAATGAAACAACAAATTGATTATTAAGCATTATTATTGTGGAGCTTGCTAAGCATCACTATTACTATTGCTCATACTTAGGGTTGGGGGCTTGTTTTATATATATATATATTAAATGTACCAAGTGATTAGATTTGTGTTTTTTGTCTAGCAGATGACAAAACAACAAGAAAACTTCATAAAGAAACGTATAATTATAAATTTATAATTATTAAAAAATCATAAATAAATTTACAGTTGAAGACCCAAAGTCATACCTGGGGACCAGACAAAGACCTAACAACCACAGAGAACTCCCTGCAATAGAATCTTTTTACCAGCCACCCTGAATGTCTTAGCAACAATATAATACCATGGCAACCACCCAAAACACTATCAATGGGTGAGTTTTGCATGGGAAAGCACCACTTTTTTTGGAAATGTAAAAATATTTTCATAATTTTTGGTTATTCCAGACGAAAGTGAACTGCTGCTTTGGCAGCAACTCTAAAACCAACATACAGTACAAAGCTCTATCATGAATATCACATCCATGAATGCAATTAGCAGCTCTATTTTCTTAATACAACAGGCTCAACCAGGGAATCAGATTTTGCTTCAAGGCAACTCAGTTACCTAAATGCAACTGAGACACAACAACCCTCTTGATTTGGTTACAGATTTGGTTAGGAAAACCCACACATTCCCAAAAAAAGTGTGGCCACAGAGTCAAGAAAGTGTATTGAGGAAGAACACACTAGAAAATCACGGTAAGTCCCCGGCAACCAAAACAAAAGAGGCGCTCTGGTTTTGTAAGGAAAGTGAAAGGCTACAAAGCGTCCAGCATGTCTTCATGAGGAGCAGCTGGTTGTGTTTAAGTGCCCAGTGCAGTGTCTCTTGTCCAGTCTCTCTATGTCTCCATCATGGCTGTTAACATGCAAGCTGAAGATGCCTGAGGGACAGGGCTCTTAAGGAACTGCAGAGCTATAAGCAGAGCAGTGCTGATGAACTCTGTGCTGGGACTCATTGATTAAAGGCATGCTTCAAAAGCAGAACTACTTGCCCTCGGGCGCATACATGTCACCATTAAAGAATAGGAGAGTATCACAGTGGCGTCTTTGTGACTAAGGTGGACGCAAACTACTCGGTCATGACAGCAGATGCAAATGAAGGGCCGGCTGTCATTAATTTGCTGATGGGAATTCTGCTGGAGAAAAGCACACTGCAAAGGTATTGTAGGTGATGTGTTCATTGTAATGTTGAGGTTATTCATGAGTGTCTGAACACATAAAAGATGATATGATAATGTTCCTGGAGGTTTCACGGTAACCTGTCTGGATTGGACTGGATAAATCACAGCTACATTAACATAATTGCATTACGTTTGGCGGACACATGTATCCTAAGCCATTTACAGTGTATGCATGCTTTAGATTTTATCAGCACATACATTCCTTGGGAATCGAACTCGTGATCTTGGCGTTGCTAGCGCCATGCCCTGCCAGTTAAGCTACAAGAAAGCAAGTCTCTAGAGAGACCCCTGTGTTATTTCACTGCCAGTCCTCCCAGGCTGTTCCCCTCCCTCCATCTCAGACAGAACCATTAGAGGTGTTTGATGTGCCAGGTCTACCTGTCATTAATGATGAGGTGCAGTGATGTTGGATAGCCCACACTAAATCACTCAGCCAATAAAAGACACCTGGTGAAAACGGAGATGCAAAGTGTACTATACAAGCCTGGCCAGCTTGATTATTGCCAGACACCCTTTTATTCGAGGGTGTGAAGTTCAGCCATGAGGGGCATGTAATATATTTATCAGTGTTCCCCCTGGCTCTCTAAACGTCATCACCCTCAATCTCTAGTACAAAACTGGCACATACAAAGAGCAAGGCTTGTGCCCTCCAAATGTGCAGGCCCAATAAGTTCACAGGTCTTTCCTTAAAGCACTACTTGTCATACCCTGTTGACAAGGGCATATGTTGCCCTTATGAGATGCTGCTATGTTGGTGTCACTACTAGGATTCTTAGACAGCCTAACCCAGACGCCACTCTTGGTTAACCAGCTTAATTATGTTGACCTTGTTGTTTGACCAGCATTTTTTTCTGGAGAACAACATGGGTATTCTAATCCACCAACTAGACCAACATCATATAAACTCTAACCAGCATAAACCAGCTTGGACCAACATAAACATTTTTTAGCCCTTCTTTTTATTACCCCTGATATATACCGTATTGAAACGGTTACAACAGCCTGTATTTTAGCTATTTGCAGACATTCAAGACACTGGTTTTAACACAGTTTAATGTACTTATGCTCTGGAACTTGAGTACAATCACAGCATGTTTGAGGGCATGACATCCAAGCGTATAATTCAATAATCTTTTTCTGGCAAAAGGTAAGTTCTTATTACTGTCAAAGTCCAGCCACTGGAGAGGTGAAGAGAGAGAGTTTGCTGCCAAGAAAACCAGCACTACCTGTTTAAAACCTTTCACTTTTTTAAGCCGGTTCCAAGAAATAAAGGCGCTGATTATTGGATTGTGAACACATGTGGTTTTAGACCACCATTCATGTCATTCACTGAACATGATAGCAAAAACAACTTATTAATTGCAAAGATCCATCATTCAAATGTCAGCTGGTTTCATTTGCTCGCTTAGAGGAAACTTTTGTTCTCATCAAATTACACTTGCTTTTGATGTTTCTAGAAACGTGGATTCTTCTCATTCTAGTATGGCATACTCATAGGCGTAAATAGTTGCGTGTCCTGGAAGTACAGACCCGAGCAGCAATAGCAGTGAATGCACGCAATAACTGAGGCCGGATAGGCGACTAAAGGTAAGTACGAACTCTTATTCAATCAGACATTAAGATACTGTTTATTGATTCACATGCAATCTGTTTAATCCAAAAACACATAATGAGATGTTTTGATGATAAGATTTGTTAACATTCTAATGATGTAGTCGGATCAACACCGATGCGCCTACGTCCTGGATCATTCCATTTTGACTATTTATGGGAGTAAATTCCTGAATTCACGGTACATCAGCAATGAAATCAGCAGTGTTCAGGTTAAAGGCTGTGAGCCTTGACAAAAGAGGCACAATAGTTTGTAGGCTTTATTTTTGCTACGCAAATGCAGTGGCCACTGTTTGCATTCCACACCATGCGGCTGCATCACGAGCCCATCGGACAGAGCACAAGAGCACGTCCCTTCCCCAACAGATCCTCAACTGAGGCACAGGCACGGACCACACAAACAGCTCACTCAGGCACCTACAAGCATGAGCGAACACACGCACTCGCACACATACCTCACATCTCACATCACAATACCATTATTTACAATGTGATTGTCCTGTATTGCTTTCTTTGGTAGGGATTTAATGGTTTATACCACTCAAACATGTTTGCCTGTTAAATCATTTAGAAGTTATATAAACTAGCTACCTGTAGCGATTGCAGATCATTTCTGTCCTGTTTGGACCAAACTAGTTAAGAAGATTTAGTAAATTTGTGTTTCACATACTTTGTGATCTTATACAAATCAGTGGTTCAAATACTGCTGCCATCTCATCCAACATAAAAATATAAAAACAACAAATTCAACATAAAAACATATTCATGATTATAAATAGTAGTAGTAAATAATCAGTTTTCTAAGGCTGCCATCCTTATTAATCAGTTACACAAAATGTATAGTAAATAACGACCATCTTCAGCATTCACTTAATGAATCCTCTTACCTTATAAAATGACAAACATCACAATATCAAGTTTCTTCTAAACTAAAAAAAATCATTCACAGCCTGATTTTTGTGAAAATGCATAAAGATGCATAAAGTATAAATTGGGTGAAATCTGAGAAGATGGTCTGAGAAGACAGACAGCAGAAGAACTAAATCAGCTGTACAGTTTTTTATACTTTATATAGTATAAAAAATACTATATAAAAATATAGTATTTATATAGTCCAGGTTCATGTACTCTACTGGTTAAACTCTGTGTTGAGCAGTTCAGTAGCCAATGTCTTTTCCTCTGTGAAACCCATCCTAGACAACAGCTTTACCTTCTCTCCCCTTCATTAAAGTGTCTTGCCTTTTGCTTTGATAACCAAATACAGAAACATTAAATACAATTTAAAAGGGAATGACAGAGGGGGAACACTTGGAGGGACAAGTCCTTAAATGGGAATAAATTAGGGAAGAGAGACTAATGGTGAAGATAGTATTTCACTCCTTAAAGGCAAAGCCTGAACAGTCACAGCAACCCCTAAAGAGAGAGCACAAGATACCAAATACTCTATAAAAGGAAGCTGAACAGTTACCCTTGAGATAATAGTTTGTTGCTGGACAAAAAGAAGCTTCATTGTTGAATATAAAATTAGAATTGTTTATATAAAACTAGATAGCTTGTTAGCTTCCAGTTATTCTATCGTCTCATACCAGTCTTAAGCATCCTACTACTGACCTGGGCATAAGATAAAGTAAATAAACTTTCTCCGAGGTTTTAAAGAAATCCTCTGGTAATTATTTCAACCAGCGCTTAGGCATACAGGCCAGCCCATCCTCACAGGCTTTTACACTGTAGCTAACATCTCATTTGTTCAAATTAAGCTGAAGGAGGGAGAAAAACCAGCCATTAGTGTGTCTGGATGAACTAACAACATTTAAAGCGTTTCCATGTCGCCCGGTTTAGCCCTAGACAGGCTTCAAGTAATGACCTGGCCCGGTCTTTCAAAGGCACCGACGCCACCATGATTAATGTATCTGACCTGCAATTTCAGAAGTATACAGCTTATTGTATTAAACACTGCTTCCAGCCACAAACATGAGTGTACAATAAGACCACTTAACATTCTTTGCTATCAAAAGTTTGGTAAGAGATGTTCAGATAAAGAGAAAAAGGTAATATCCTTCATCAGTGTCCTAAAACCTCTTGCAAAGCAGAAACTATCTTGAACTTAGTTAAGTTAAAGTTAGCAGCCATTCACAAAATTTGTACTAGCAAGAACAAATTGTGTTTTGTAGTATTAACAACAGGCTGAGTAGCTAGATTCTGTGGGTTGAGATTTCAGCAATCACAGCTTTTTTTGTGGCCACTATCAAGGAAAATTAACAAGCTCTGTCAAAGGACATATAAGAA
>JAZGTJ010018340.1:0-11494 GCA_036877575.1 Botia almorhae | reverse complement strand
GAATACATTAAAGTCTGCAATCCAAAACACCCTTGATTAATGTCAATGGATCTGGATTAGTTTTGTTAGACGGCTCATTAACTAAATAGGCGCTTCACGTCGCTGACAATTAATAGTGTTCAATTCCAGCTAACAATTTTGGCTTGCAAGAATGTTTCCCTAACGTTTCCATTAAGTTACACAAGCGTTAAAGACGTTATTTTAAAAGTTATAAGAATGTTCAAACGTCCAGTTTTTTAAACATTGTATTAACGTTATTGCTTGATTATAAGAACGTTATTTAAACATTTTTAATTCTGTAAAAAATGGCAACAATGGAAATATATAGAATCTAATCTTTAGAGCTCTGTGCGTGATGTTCCTCTCGCTGCCTGTGTGAGAAAACATTTTTGTCCAGGCACAAAGCACAGCTGCCTTAAATTTCACTTTTCTTTCCATGTCACTTGTTGTCTTGCTTTTTGACGACCGAGACAGTAACAAACAAACGACCAGCATCTGGAGTTCGTTAGTCTCTATTCTTATCTTCCGAATGTTATTCAGTTAGAATGTGTTTTCATTTGTTGAAATAAACAGACTAACCCCGAGGGATAAATTGATTGTGACTGATCATTTTATAGTGGCAGGATTTCAACATTATCTGTAGTTTTTATCTTCAATTATTAAAGTAACAGCAGCGCTCGTCTGATTGGAAGAGTGTGACAAATTAAATTCAGAATTGCGGTATGTTTGCGTACAGTGTTTCATCTTAAAAAACAGGCACTAATCTAGGATCTAAAGTCACTGAAATAACACTGCGCTACATTTATAGTCTTCGACATTTGATATTTTTAACACACTTTTCATTGTTGATTAAGCTTCTTACCTGTTGTGCCAGGAGATCATGCACCCCCAAAAGACACGAAAATGAGAGCGCCTTAATATCTCAATTATTTCTCCTAGACAGAAATGAGATAAAATGGAGATAAAATCATCAATGTGCAATCAAAAGTATCAATATGAACCCCAATTTTGCCCAAATACAGATTAATGTGGCCACAATCTACATTTATTTAACAGCTTCATACCCATTAATGTATTTTAACAATTGTCTCATTCGTTTCTATTTGTATTTCTCCTAAGCAAAGAAACATCTGAGACATCTAAGATACTTAAATGAGACAATCGAGATCTCCACCAAATCTCCTGAGTGTAGTCGTGTGCACATTAAAGAGTCGGTTCATGTAGAGTTAGTACAGGTGTCTGGATTGCACTGGTGGAGTTAAGCTGTAGAGTCAGAGTTATGCATGCAGATTTAAGTACTTGACTGCATCCTCCTAAATCTCACACTCGTAATGGAGCGACAGGTTCAGGAATTACCGCATGCAAATTGCGGTTTTATTTTGTACCTCATTTGCATATTTTTAGCGATGCCATAGATTAAAGCATCTGCTTAATGAATAAATGACTTGGTTCCAAACCATTTCTGACAGCACATGCCAATAAACAATAA
This sequence comes from Botia almorhae, assembly GCA_036877575.1. Lineage (NCBI taxonomy): Eukaryota > Metazoa > Chordata > Actinopteri > Cypriniformes > Botiidae > Botia > Botia almorhae. The sequence goes on along the minus strand of JAZGTJ010018340.1, from coordinate 10,005 downwards.
ATCAGTTGCCCCATAAGCAATTCTTCTATCATAGATAGCCCCAAACCCACTTAACAGCAAACATTCTCACAACATTGGCCAACGTTCTGTTAAAGTTCTCTCAAAGTTATCAAAAAACATTTCTTAAACGTAACGTTATTGTTTATATGTAAAGCTGTAAATATGAAATACTGTAAAAAGCGTAATACATTTTATTTATATAAATAGTTTCTAATTGTTTTCTAAAATTGTTTCTAAAACCATTATTATAAACATTATTATTAATACTGTAAAAAGCGTAATACATTTTATTTATATAAATAGTTTCTAATTGTTTTCTAAAATTGTTTCTAAAACCATTATTATAAACATTATTATTCATAATAATAATAACGTTAATGTAAAAAAAACTGGGTGTTTTAAATGTTCCTAAAACTTTTAAAATAACATTTTTTAATGTTTTTGTAACTTAATGGAAACGTTAGAGAAACATTCTCACAACCTAAAATTGTTGGAATGGTGAGACTCTGATTGTCCTCTGATTACTCCAGGTGGCTTGTGCCTGTAATCAGTGTCTCTTACTGTAACACTGTTGATTTTCTAATGGAAATCAAAACGTTTGGAATAAAACGCAATAAAACTCGCCAGCTAAACTGGACGGGAAGGAATGTTTATCCACTTGCCCTTAAAGAGATGCGTTGCCTAAATCAAAACCTTTTCTTGTCCTTAAATGGTTGCTTGAGAAATCCTGCTTGATGTGCCATAAGAGCTGGCAAACAAATATGATTTAGAGTCCTGTTGAATACGTTCACGCAGCGCACGGGCTTTGATTTTGTGTAAACATTTGATTGGCTGGATGCACAAGTGGATGTCCCGGGTTAAGTAATCTGTGTGAATTAATCGAAAACAATCTTTGAAGGTGACGCAATATAAACATTTCAGAACTGTGCTGGGGATTTGTTTTTGGCTTACATAACTCTATCTAGGAGTTTCGGGGTGCACCCTACCTAGAAATCACTCAGTTGTTTTGAAACGTTCCCCGAAATATTGTGTTTTTAAACATGAAACGATCATTAATCAGAGCTCAAGATCTGATTAAAAAACCAAGGAGAAAAAACAACATCTAATCTTTCAGCACCCCCGTCTTAAAGGTAAAATTTGTTTTGGAAAGTATTTTATTAACGTAACTGTATTTTCTGTGTTAACGTAATCCAGTCAGATGACGGGTAGATAGTAAATAAATCTGGTTTGCTCCCAAGCTAATGATTTTAGGTTGCAAGAACGTTTCCCTAAAATTTCCCTTACATGTTTATAATGTTATTTTGAAAGTTCTAGGAACGTTCAAAACTTCTATTCAAACTTCTTAAAGTTTTTAAAATGTTTTACTAGCTAATATAATGTTAAAAACATTCTACTAATGCTGCAAAAATGCTTTTTTATAACCTTGAGAGAACTTTTAACAAGTTACCCAACGTTCTGAGAACGTTCCCTGTTAGCTGGGCTGTAGCCTGATTAAGAACTAAAGCATTTACAGAATTGACCAGAGGCATGATGTCGGAACAACTATTAAAATGAGTTGAGGTGAACAGCTGTTTAAATACTTTTCCTGAACTTCCTTCCGGAAAGCTTTCATGTCTGTAGTGTTTGTACTCTCAGCCTTTTCCAGCCTGATTAGCACGACACAATGAACTAAATAATTAAAGGCCGTCGTGATCATACATGATTTAGCATGTCCTGTTGGCACACTCCCTTATTTAGACATCCAGATAAAGGATATTGTTGTTTGCCTTTGAGCGCACTTAAGCCAGAGACTTTAGTCAGCTGTACTCTGGAAATGAGGTCAGATGACCTTCTTCTTTGAACTATCATCGATTGCGCTGAGATTTAACATCCGTGTCTGGGCTTATTCGAACTGTATTGACTGCTCACGGTCTCAGTTTCCAGAGATCTACTAAGGAAACCGACAAGATTGTCCATTATTCAGGTGGAGTGTAATGCATTTTCTGAGGCTTAAATTCGTACGTGTAATGCAGTTTTATTGCAGAGGCTTTAATGAGGTAAATGTGAAGTATAAAAAGCATGCAGCTGTTTGGTCGTTCATTCTTTTTGAGCTGTCAGATTTTCCCTGATGGTGTTCTGTGTTTTGGTCCTGAAGGGCGCAGGTGGATGGGCTGCTCTGGTTCTGGTTGGATGAGGGCCCAGCTTTAAGATGCCTGGCCCCCTGCCCCGGTACCTGTCTCAGTGATGAAGAGCGCCCCTACCATCTTCCTCCTCACTCTATCTGTCTTGTGCAGAACTGAGGTACTGATCAATACACATTTCTAAGTCTCCAGGATATGTGTTGCTATATATATATATATATATATATGTGTGTGTGTGTGTGTGTCAATATGTATATATGCATGTATATATACCATGTATGTATTTATAATACCATTTTTTGTGGCATAATGTATACACATGATTTGTGCATAATAACACCAGTGCTACATACGAGTGAGGAAGTCAGTAGGGCCAGTTTTGATTTAACTGTTGACTCAGAGAAAGGTGCAGCTCATGGGATAATGTGTTTCAGAGTGTGAGCAGCAAGACGGTGAAGGACACCGTGCAAGAATGGAACAGGTATCAGAGCGAGTGTCTAAAAAAGATAAGCTCACAACCCACCCCCTCAGGTAACCCTGTGTGTGTGTGTGTGTGTGTGTGTGTGTGTGTGTGTGCGTGTGTGTTTCTATACCAAAAGAGCTGCTTGAAATTGTACGTACAGTATAAAGACAGATAAACACTATGATCTCCACTATTAGATAATAGATATATTATCTTCTATTCATATTTGTTATGGTTCTCATATATAATTCTGTATGCTTATATAAAGACACTTTCAAATAAGGAGTATATACAATATTAGCATTATCAAACAGATCTTTGGGATGTCTTATCTTTATTATTATTATTTATAATTTAATATTATATCAATTTTCCGTTTGCACAATCTATCTTCTCTCCAGGTTTGTTTTGCAAACCCATGTTTGACATGTACGCTTGCTGGACGAATGGAGCTCCCAACACAACTGTTAAAGTACCGTGCCCCTGGTATCTGCCCTGGTATGATCAAGGTACAGCAGTCGTGCCTTTACGTTTAGCGTACATTGTTTTATTTACACCCTATTAGCGACCGTGTACAGAATTTTAAAACCAGTGGTTTGAAGCTGGTTAGACAAAATTGCGTTCACATCGCACTCACGTAAAAAACGAGTGAAACTGGATTACAGCTAAAAGGCATATAATGTGTTATTTTGCTGCCTTGCTAATTGTCTGTAGTGCGTAATGGGTTTGTGTCGCGGGAATGTGGTCCAGATGGCCAGTGGCTCACTGCCAACAACAGTCGCACCTGGAGAGATCACTCCCAATGCAATGCAGACAGCAATCAGCAGATAGCGCAGGTAAAACACAACTATTCCACATTTCAGGGAATAAATGAACACAATTACTCAAAACTAATTGTGTAAATATTTGTTTTGTTTTGAAACTTGTATTGTTTTTTATTTTTTTAATTCTGCTTCCCGTCTTTCCAGTTCAGATTCCAATTCTGTTGAATACGGTCAATTATATTTTACATTTCAAATTAAATTCCATTTACATTAAAAGACAGACGAGTTATTGATTCCTGAATTTAGCACCTAGTCTGCTGAACAAAACAGACTGAAGTAGATTTATCCAGCTAACAGGGAATGTTCTCAGAATGTTGGCTAATGTTCTCTATAAGTTCTCTTAAACTATTAAAAAATATTATTAAAAAATATTTTCAACATTATATATCAAAAAATGTTATTCTTAAGTTGTTAGTGAATTAGAATGAATGTTTTCAACCATACTATAACGTTAATACAACGTCTAAAAAATTTATGTTTTGAACATTCCTAGAACATTCAAAATATCATTTTTTAACTTACCGGGAATGTTAGGGAAACGTTCTTACAGCCTGAAATGTTAAGCTGGGATCACACCATGCATGCAGTAGCATATTGCTAGCAATGTTAAAATCATGGGTTTGATTCCCAAAGGAACACATGAACTGATACACATAAAAGCATATAATGAACCGTATAAACTGTACGACGCTTTTAGCCGTAGCGTCTGCCAAATGCTTAAAGGTCAGGCATATAACAGCATTAAGGTCTGTTTAAAGCACAGCTGTACTTGTAAACCGATCCCTCCTGGTGTCTGTCATGCCTTTAAGAGTGTTACTTAACAACATCTCTCCAGCATAGAGTGGCTTGTGTTTGTATAATGCTGTTTCTTCTGCCTTGTGTCTTCACAGGAGAATCAGATGCTGATTTTGGCCTATTTCAGGGTGATATACACAATTGGCTACTCGTTGTCTTTGGCCAGCCTGTCTTTAGCGCTAGTCATTCTTCTCATATTCAGGTGAGTCACAGGTCAGCTGAGACTAAAACAGCACAACAGTCCAGACCTCTGATTGGTTAGTCACGCGTCATCAAGGCAGAACATGTTGCGAATGTCAGAAGCAAAACAAAACATTGTCTGAAGGCCCCAAATGATCATTACAAGTGAAAGAAAGACTAGTGTTTTGAATGCTGGAGAAATCAGTGTGCTGTTGTGAATACTTCATTACCCTGAGGATATGTCGCGTTCGTTGCGTGTATTTGTATCTGTCTGTATTTTTTTTACTGCTAATGACATTGTGCTATTTAGCCAGAGGCTACCAAAATATTTGTGGTGACAGTTATCTCTTTTTTAAAAATGTTAGGGCATGTTGTCAGCGTGTATCCAGCTTACAGGAAACATTCTCCGAACGCTGGCTAATGTAATGAAACGTTCTTTGAAAGTTAGCAAAAACGTTCTTACAGTCAAAAATGACATTAAAAGTTATCAAAAACGGGATTGTTCTTTAAAATAAAAAATAAAATAAAAAAAACGTTAGTGGTATGTTTTTCTAACATTATATATCATATGTCAAAAACGTTATTTTTAAGTAGTTGGTGGATGTTTTATAAACGTTACAGAATTTTAAATAATTGAATAACGTTCCTACAACCAAGCCAAAACGTCTAAAAACATTTTGAACATTCCTAAAACTTTCAAAATAACATTTTGGTTACTTAATGGAAATGTTACGTATAAACCTTCTTACAACCTAAAATTATTAGCTGAGTATAAGCTACTGTGTAAGCTAGCTATGAAAGTCGTATGCAGATATACAGTATTATGCCAGTAACTGTGTCACATCTATTGTACTTGTGTTTCTACAATAGCTAATCTGTTTTCAATGTGATCTCAGACTGTACCTGTTTGTGTGTAATTACACAGGAAGCTTCGTTGCACACGCAATTACATCCACAGCAACCTGTTTGCCTCATTCATCCTGCGAGCTCTGTCCATCCTCACGAGAGACGCTCTGCTCATGAAAGACGCTCCAGAGTTTAGAGACAACAAAGATGTTTCCATCGTTCTGAGTGACCAGGTATCTGAACACGTGCTGATAACCCTACACACACACACACACACACACACACACACACAACTTAGTGAGCTGTCTCTGGTTCAGTGGATATCAGGTAGTTGATGAAGTTGAAGAATCATAGAATAGATAAAAAGGTTTTGCAACAAAGCTTTTGTGTTCTCTAACTCTTACTTATAACACTGTAAAGCTATGTTTTCATACAGTAAACTTACATTAAACCCCCACAGGTGATGTCAAGCTGTCGCGTGGCCCAGGTCCTGATGCAGTACTGCGTTGGGGCCAATTACTATTGGCTCCTGGTGGAAGGTCTGTACCTTCACAACCTCCTGGTACTGATGGTCTTCTCGGAAAACAGTTACTTCTGTGTATATGTCTTCATCGGCTGGGGTGTGTACACAGACGCGCACACACACACACACACACACACACACAAACACAAGACACATCTCATTCTCTGATCAATGCCACTGAAAAATTGAAAAGCACATGATTTGTTTTATTTGGCACTTGTCTCTGTACACTGAAATGCTAAGATCTTGAACAATGATGTTTTCTGTGATGTTGTTCATGAAAAAACTAAACGCTGACAAAGTTGTTGTGTGTGTTTTATGGGATGGTGTCCAACAGGAACACCTGTGTTGTTTGTGGTGCCCTGGATTGTAGTGCGCTACCTGTATGAGAACACAAGGTAAAAGTGCACCAGTAAACAGGAGGCAACTCTTTCATGTGGTTACAGTGTAAGATCTGTGGCGTTTAACAATAAATGTGTTTGCACTCTGAAGGTGCTGGGAGATCAATGAGAATATGGCTTATTGGTGGATCATCAGAACGCCAATACTTCTGGCAATTTTTGTGAGTGTTCCTTTGCATTTACCTTCACTTGTCTTAAACTTTCATTTTGTCTGATTTTGTTTATAGTTGGTCACATGTGAATGCATGAGATCTTCTTTTGTGTATTTTCATGTTATTAATTGTCTTTGACAAAGTTAACTACAATGATCATTAGCACCACTGTCTCAGCTAGCAGGGAACGTTCTAAGAACATTGGCTAATGTTCTCTGTCAAAGTTCCCTCAAACTTCTCAAAAACGTTCAGCAGTAATGTTAGTAGAACAATTTATTGATGTTATGTATCATATACATCAAAAACGTTCCTTAATTGTTGGTGGAATGTTTTAAAAATGTTCTTACAACCTAAAATTGTTAGCTGGGGTACCATTAAGCAGTTATGTGTTAGACTTCTCCTGCATTTCCTTCATGGTTTCACATTACAGTTTCTGCTAGCAGTATGAATAACCAGTTCAAAATATTCTTCTTCATGAATTAAACATGAATGACTCATTATTGCAGAACATTCTTGAGGAACTGCTTCACTGCACCCTAGATGTGAACGAGGGTCTTATGGAGATCTGTCACACTGAGCTTAAAAGAGTTTGAAGTGATGTGAATGTGTTGAATTATGTTGAAGAATTGTTAATGAATACATTTATATGTCCAGGAAGAGTCTGAAATTTTGAGCCTGATTTTCCTGTTTGTAAATTATCTGTATGTAATATATATTTTTCAGGTGAACTTTTTCATATTTTTAAGGATTATTCAGATCCTCCTCTCTAAATTAAAAGCACATCAGATGAGATATACAGATTATAAATTTAGGTAAGAATTTAACCATGTTTTAATTACATCAACTACATCAAATAATTACATGATTAATTACATCATTTGTTTTCAGGTGACTACATGAAATTATTTGTTTTGCAATGTTTTTTTTCCTGTATAAAAATAAATCTGAATTATAATTATTACCACCTCATTGTGGTTTTATATTTCAGATTTGCTTATAACTACATTAAAAATCGTCCCTTAAATCCCTAATGTTTGCTTTTCCACGTCCCACCAAAAGATCCAGTTCGGATTCTGGATTACATAAACCGGAACTGTGATCTTCAAGCCTAAATCCAGTTTAATGACAGTGAGAAACACAAGAGTTGATTGAAATATAACAAGCAGCGTTTGCATATGTGTAGGAAGCAATCACAGAGGCCAATTAGTGTTCAATTAACACCAACAGTGTTTCACTGCTGTCATTTAACCTGCCTGAGAAAACCTTCAGACGTTTGAACGTGTTTTGAAATTCATCAGAAAATAGAATTTGTTAATTGTTTCTTTTGCGGAACAAACTCAAATCATTCCTTAAATGCCAGTTTGACCTGCTATAAAACGGCTTCGAAATTCTGTATATGGAAAATACCCAGCTAACACGTAACATTCTCAGAACATTGGCTAAAGTTTTCTAAAAGTTCTCTTACCATTATCAAAAACTGTTTTTGCAGTAACGTTAGTAGAAATTTTTTTATAATCTTACGTATTGTAAAAAAAACGTTATTCCTAAATTGTTAGTGAAACATTTAAAAAACATTATGGCATTAACAAAGTGTTTGAATAATGTTCTTATAACCACACAATAATGTTTAAACAACGTCTAAAAAACTGGACGTTCTGAATGTTCCTCGAACTTTCAAAATAACATTTTTAACGTTTTTGATATTTAATGGAAACATTAGGAAAATGTTCTCACAGCCCAAATTTGTTTCCTTGGCCCTCAGGTTGGCAAAGTCTACGTTGACCCTCATTCCGCTGTTGGGGATTCATGAGGTTGTTTTTGCCCTGATGACAGCGGAACAGACGGAGGGTGTTCTTCGGAGCGTTAACCTGTTCTTTGAGCTCTTCTTCAACTCTTTCCAGGTGCAACCAAATGGAAATACAGACAGACAAATCATGTCACAACATGGCCTAGATTATAAAATATATTCGAAACCCCCTGGACTCTTTACATGTAGCATGTTGTATGTATTTTGACACAAGTTTCTGCCGCCCACAGGGTTTTCTGGTGGCTATATTATACTGCTTTGTTAATAAAGAGGTAAGAGACATCAGGACCATGATAAAATGAATATATATAGGCAGAATGTTGACTAAACACACACATATCTAGAACTCTACATATATATGTAGAACCAGTACAGTGTTCCTGTAGCTCAACTGGTAGAGGATGGGGTTAACAATGCTTTGGATAAAAGCATCTGCCAAATGAATAAATGGTGAAGCATGGCAATGATAAATCCCAGTGAACACATATACTGGTAAAATTCACAGCTTGTTTGCACAAGTCGCTTTGGATAAATGCATCTTCTAAATATGAGAATTGTGATGAATGTAGATTAATGCAATTGGAAAATGCTTTTAGCCAAAGTGACTTGGGCCATGCATTTCATCAGCCCACATAACCTGGGATTAAACCTTTGACCGGCTGAGCTACAGGAATTCAAATGTTCCTTATCGTACTGCCCATCTTTACATCTCTGCTGTTTTACTGTAAGTATCCTGTCGTTGACTCCAGGTGCAGTCAGAGATCAAAAAGAAATGGCAGCGATGGAAACTGGGAATAAGCACTTTGGATGATCTGCGTAATACGGGAAGCAACACACAGCAGGGTGGCACGGGACCTCGTTGCCATCACGACCCGCCCTGTTCTCCAGACTGCCCTCTGGACAGCGGCAGCCAGCTGTCCTCTGACCCAACAGTCACAGCTGGCCAGCCAAGCACTCAGCATCATAATCATCCTGGGGCAAAGAAGGGCAAAGCATACTGCTACATCTCAGCCAGGAAGCAGGTTCTGAACGGACTGGATGTGCCAGCGTTGCCCCAGTGTGGTGCGGAGGAAGGAGTGCGGTATTCTGAGAGCTACTGCTGAAAGCTTTGCACAGAGGCGAGGTCACATTTTAGGATTCCGGCCATTGATTGGACCATTTATCTGTTATTATTATGACATCCATAACTATATGGAATACGAGATCCTATATGAGAACTATATGGAATACGAGATCTATAGGCCAGACTTTGGCCACTATGGAGTGCTTTTCGGGCCAGACCCTATACGGACACCAAGTGGGAATTTTTCTACTATTAAAAATTAAATTCCTTAAACACAGTACATGTTGCACTTGAAAAATCTGTGACTTTTGTTGAATATAAACGGCATCCATAGACGTTTGTGGAACCCTACTTATTTAATTTAATGTTACCTTTTATGTTTGTTCTTTACCATTATACCTCATTATGGACACCGGAAGAAGTCTGTCACGTGCCAACATTGTGGATCAACTCTGAAAACATGTATATAGCCGTAAAGTAAGATGATAATAATTGCATGAATAAACATACCAATATGTTTATAGTATATATATAGTTTATATACAGTATATATATATAGTGAAGTGCACAAACCTCACCTAGCCCACAGTCACCCAAAAAAATCATCAGTAAACAATCATACAGTAAACCCAACACAAGCTTTTGGACACTGAAGCCACACATACTGTAAAAAAGTATAATGTTACACGAGACATTATTCAACCAAGTGGCATTTGAAAATAGTCTATGCTGGAACTTCAACTGTAAGGACCAATGACTCGCTTAAATAAACGGAAACGTCAAAGAAATGTTCTTGTAACCTAAAGTTGTTAGCTGGTGTATTGCTTCTAC
>JAZGTJ010018339.1:0-11495 GCA_036877575.1 Botia almorhae | reverse complement strand
AGTACTGGTGCGCAATCTAAGTGAGAGAGGTGGGCCTGGCAAATTAAGGTCTTACTGGGAACAAACCATCTATGTTGTGAGAGAGCAGGTTGGAGACAATCCATTATACAAAGTCCAGAGTCCAGAGACAGGAGGACATCCATTCCGTACACTACACAGGAACTTGTTGCTGCAGGTAAATGACTTGCCAATAGACATAGTCCAGAACCCCACTGTCAAGCCACAAAAGAGAGATAAAAGACCCAAAGAAAGATCAAAGACTCCTGACCAATTACAAAGCCCAGAAATCAGCGACTCAGAAGATGATGCACCCCTCTATTGGTTTCGTGCCCCCGTTAACCATCCTCAGACTTAGCGCCCGCACGCCACTGAGCAAACCCGCATTGTGTCACATCGCAGACCAGAGTCAGACAAGAATTGTCAAGTGGAGCAGGAAAGATAGGTTGATGCTGAAAAGGACCAAGTGACAAGCATGAATAATGTGGAAGGCACAGACCTAGCTCTGTCAGATGATGGACAGGAAGAGTCCCAGTTTCATGAGGAAACGGAGAGTCAAGAGTCCAGCCCCCAACCCGTACCATGTCTTGAACCAGAACAGGATCTAAACCTAGAGGCATCACCCCGCTTGAGGCAATCTACCAGGCAAAGGCGACCAAAGAGGATATTCACTTATCCATCCCTGGGCCAGCCAGACTATCGGTCTTGTCCAACTGTATTGTTATCCGTCAGTTGTTTAACTGAAGTATCAGGAGCCACTTTTATTGCTGGGGAGCGTGTGGTGCACCCAAATTTGTGTAACCACATTTGGTGATATATATATTAATTAAAAATATTAAGTTTTATTCCTTTAAAATGAGTAATTTAACCTCTTTTGCAATTCAGCAAATAAGTACTTCTAATTTAATGAGACAGTGCAGGGGGACCGGAACCTTTAATGCAATTATTTGTTCCCGGGTGCGCATACTGATGAAACCCCTGGTGTTAGACGTAATCTGAAGAAAGAAAGGTGTGGTCCAGTGTTCCTTGCGTCTCAGTCTTTTATTTATTTTACAGGTCAGTACTGTGTTTAAACCTCCAAAAGACAAAGTTTTAGACTCCATTAGACAAATGTATTTGCCGGAAACCGAACAGTAAAGATTTCAGTAACTTTTGGATAAGTTAAAGTTGAGCCGCATTAGATAATGGCGCCATGCCGAGCCAACGAGTAATCTCGCGGTGACTCATGCTATTATCGCGAGGGTTTATTTGCGCGATGGCCGTTCATTCCAACTGAACAGTAAATTACATTTAAACACTTTATCTTTCACTATGAAGCAGCATATATCGCTCCAGTTGATGCTTAAAGTCTCCTAATATGTTTACATGTTCTATGAGCTGTTTTAAAAAGGAAACATATGAGAGTTTTTATATATACTATTTTATTGACAGTTTTAATAAGAGTATCAGTATTGATGGCTTTATTCCTTGAGAATGTTTTCACATAATTTTGTTGAAGTTACTGTACACCTTTAAATGCAAAGTCCCAGTTTGAGTAAGCTAATTTCTAACACATACATGGTATTTGTTTGTGTTGAATATTATAATTAACCTTTGTGATAGCACTATGTCTCATGAAAACCCATGCAATATTGCAATGTGTTTTGTAACTTGTAGGATTTATACTCAGACTTGAGTGAATGTGTAGCAGAAAGTCTTTATACATCCGACTGATGAAGCTGATTGGTGCAAATGCACTTTGTTTGTGTTTTATATATGTTAAATAGGTGGGACCAAGAATGCATTAATTGTAAGAAAAATGTATTTGAGTTTAAATGATTTATTAGACGTAATCTGGAGAAAGAAAGGTGTGGTCCAGTGTACCTTGCGTCTCAGTCTTTTATTTATTTTACAGATCACAATTCTTTTTGTTATTGTGACCACCGCGCCTGGGGTCCGTAACACAAACAAATATAGATGTTTGTATAAATCCCTGTTGTATGTTGACTCCTATACTATGTATCTTCACTGTAACTCCATAGATATGCAAGTTTAAGTTGATGTTCTGCCTGTATACATGCATTAGGATGAACCACAACATAATGTATTTCAAACTCTGGCATATTAGTATCTAACAAATACTAACACTTAATGCTCACAAATAAGGTCACTTAAACTTTCACTCTCTTGATACATGCTCAAAAGTCCTGTTAAAGCAGAGAAATGTTGCTTTTCAAGGCCAAAAAAATAAAGTTTTTTTCGTAGATCCAATAAGATCGGAATACATTGCCATACATACGGCAAGGAACCAAAACTCCAATGATATATAGATGTTAACAAAAATACTTACCATGTATGTTCGGATATAAAGCCATAACCTGCCATGATTTCAAACACAACACAGGTGGTGCTGCAGCCATTTAGAGCTCATGACATAAAAGAGTTTAACAGTTTTTGGTACTGATATGTGAATGGTACTTTGTCGGTAAAAAGATGGAACACTTTTGGTTGTGTAAATGGCACATTTTTGCATTTACTGGTAGTCATTTACAGGGTCATATACCAGGATTACTGTGTGAAAGGGTCTACTGTGAGCAGCCTAATCACCTCACTATTTAATTATATCACTTATTATTTATAATACAGTGAAACTATTATAAAAGGACAGAACATAATTACTGTCCATCACAGTCAAAATTGTCAGAAGATCTATAACGTAAACTAAAACTGTAAACAAAGATGTAAACATATGCTTTATTAATCAATATGCCTACTTCCCTACCTTAGTGTGCGATGTGCATTTGGCAACGTCTAGACTGTGTTTCAGATTGAAAACCACATTTACGTACAAATTTGAGTCTGTGAATTGATAGAGCCCGACATTACAAAATGCAACACTCAGATGCTACAAACTATATATTTATACAGGAGTATGAGAGGCCGTTCAGGAAATAACACATATGTAATGTATGAATATGGATTGGTTCCTGGCTTGAACGTACGTTGAATGACAAATGCAATGGTTTATAATGCACTGGTATTACCATACATATACTCATTTAGATACACATTAGATACAAGTATGCATATATAATATATATTGGTTTCATCAAATATACATCGGTTTAGATACATGGGTTCGTTCAAATATATTGGTTTCATTAAGTATATATTGCTTTCTTCAAGTTTGTTCATTTATACATCAGTTTATCAAAATACAGTTTGTTTGTTCGAATATAAATTGGTAAGGACACATCAGTTTGCTAGTGAGTTGAGCATGATGTTTGTATTAGATAAGACAGTTTTCATGTTAATAAATAAAAACTGCTTGCCAGTCTGAGTCAAAAGAGGCTACTCACTTGTCTTTACGATGTTCTGATGCCTCTCACCTTTTTAAATGGAAGTCAATGGGGTGGTTGCTAGGGTATTGTAACTGGTTGCTAGGGCGTAGCTATGAAGATGAAGTTTTCATCATTTGCTGCTGCTTGCTAAGTGATATCATTCTGATGCGGAGCTATGATATTACAAATTTCAGCCCAATGTTAAGTGTATTCAAAGAAATTTTCAAGAAATTCAAGAATTCAAGAAATTTTTCAAAAAACATTGTACACCTGATCACTTATAAAAGTCATAGCACACCTCTCCTCAATAAGCCACTCAATTTGACACCTCAATTATGAGTCTACGACAAACCGTGCAGGATGAGTTACATGCCAAAGTTTTTTCCAGAAAAAGAAGAAGACTAAGAATAGGTATGCAAGAGAGTAATAGTGATACTTTGCTTCACAAGCACCACTAATAATAAGAAAATTCTTACAAAAGCAATAGGGTTCTAGCACTTTCCACTGAATGCTAGTAATAGGCACCATGGGGGGCAGTTGTAGCCTACTGGTTAGTGAGTTGGACTTGTAATCAGAAGGTTGTTGGTTTGATTCCAGCACTGGGGGGTTGCAACTGAAGTGCCCTTGAGCAAGGCACCTAACCCCCAATTGCTCCCCGGGCGCAGTAATGTGCTGCCCACTGCTCCGGGTGTGTGTGTGTTCATGACTTGCAGTGTGTGTTCACACCTCACCAGTGATGGGTTAAATGCAGAGGTCACATTTCGGGTATGGGTTACCATATCTGACAAATAGGTCACTTTCACTTTCATGCACAAAAAGTTTTGGGGGGGCGCCGGGAGGGAGTCTCGCCCAGGGAGCAATTTAATGTAAAACCACCACTGACTGTAGGTCTCGTTACTCAGTACTTAATCTGAGCAGTACAAAACTACTTTCCCTAAGTTTGCCACCTGAAAACACACAAAAAAAGTTTAATTCAATGAGTCTTAGTAGTTAAAAAGTGATAAAACTGGTGAAATGATCTTCTGCTCCATCCCTCACTATATTCAAGAAACAGCTAAACACCACGAATAAACCTGTCTTCCATAAATACCTGACATGAGTATAAACTAAAAAAAAAAAACTTCTAAACTGTAACTGTGTATATATAGCTGTATATGCTATTGCCTCCTTTTGATTTATTGCTTCATTGTTTTCCTCACCTTGTAAATCGCTTTGGATAAATGTAAAATGTATGAATTTTGTAATTCATATATTTTACATGTATGAAAGATGTATGAATGTATGAAAGGGGCCTAAAAGGTGCTTCCTGGGTGCTTCGAGTAGGGAGGTCAGTAAATCTATCCAATTGTTAACTATGATGTTGGGGAGGTCCAAAATGGTGCTCTAAACAGTCACCATTTGATGGGCTCCCCATACTACCCAACACTTTTATTTTGCTTGTTTATGCACTTTTATTCAGCATTAAATATTTTTCAACTTGTACTTTATACTAGACAGACTTATTGCTAATTGACTACAATGGAAAATCCCCCCCAAAAAAAACAGAGGAGTGGTATTCAGTCTGACGGTAATTCTAACAAAGAAGCTTATAGGATGCCTTAAACTAGCCACAAATCCTTGATGGATAATATGCATGACTATCTGAGGCATGATATTGTATATGCTAAAATCAAATTGTGTTGAGGAACAATGTTATTGACTTTTAAAGTGCTAAAATTAAATAGCTGAAAGTCAAAATTGGCATGGCAAAGTCAACAGCTGAAAAGACAGATTTTAAGACATGTCAAATGTAGAAACATATTGTGCACCTGAAGGCTTATTCATGTGATGGAAACTTGAGAGTTTATGGTATTCATAAAAGTGAGCGGGAAGGTATGAGAGGAAAAATCATTTGTGTATGGCAACAACTTAATTCCAAATGCCAAAGACAAGCTTCTAGATGTAGAAACTATTCATAATCTAAGATGCAAATGGCTAAATGATAAACTCAGAGAAATTATTGTCCTATTTACCTCCCATTTACACCTCCGAAGCTGTGAAAAACTATTTTTCTCAGGGTTAACAATGAAACATTTCCAAAGATCTGACTCCAGCAGATAGAGAAAGAAACAAGCTATGGTTTACTATGGAAAAAGCAATAAAGGAAAACAAACTTAAGCTTACTTTGTTCATGGAAGAGCATTTTTGAAAGGATCTGTTTCTTCGTAATTAAAACATTAGTTTAATTTATGTTCACTTGACTTTAATGTTTACAGTTTCCTGGCTGGCTGACAATCTTTATGTTCTGATCTATAAGCATGACACTGTATTTCCCTAGTCAGTCAAGATGAAATCAGTTAGTTAGCTGTTGGAGCAATTTATCCATGCTTACTCTTTAAGTAACACTGGACAACAAAGAATTTGCTTCTTGTCACTTTTTTGGGTGAACCTTCTAGATTTTGGGCTGCTGATCACAAATATCATGTACCATTTTATTCAAATCATCTACTTTTACAATTTATTAAACTAAGTCTATGAACACTTTGCTCGCATTATACAGTTTTTTGTAGGTCAGGCATGTCCAGGAATGCAATAGGCAGGATACGTTGTATGATGTTTTTGAATTGACACAGCTTGGCCATGCTCATAATCTCATAATCTCAGATGCAAGACATGATTGGATCAGACAGATGCTGCCTGGAAACATAAAAGCAGTGTGCATGCTACTCATTATGTAGATTTTTGCTAGACACTGCAAAGAGATACGCCGAATAGCGAGTACAACAGCAGCAAAATGCTTTTAACTTATTTCAGACCAGTACTGTGTAATTACACACATTACAGGTCCAAAACTTCCATGTTTCCTAAGATTTCTGTATGATACAGTCAATCTGAAATTATATTTGTGTTCACTTTAAAGGGGTCTATTACAACTTTTTTTCTGGAAGCAAAGTGTTTGTAAAAATTTGTTGTTTAGTGTTACGAAGGAAGTCGCCGCTGCGCCTCCTGCTGGTCATCAGCGGGAGCCCTGGCCCAAATATTAATGCCGTTTGAACTACTTTTCCCATGTATTCATACCTGGTCCTGATTACTTTGTTTGGCACCTGAACACTCTTATGTGGACTATAAAGCCCAGAGCTGCACACCATCCTGTGCAATGTCTTGTTTTGCAATGTGCAGCATTTCAGAATGTTATTCCAGATTGCCTTACCATTACTGGATTACTGGATTGCATATAGTTTTTTACTTTTTGCCACCTGCCTTTTAAATTTGCTTTGGACTGTGTTTTTGATTTTTTGCTGCCTACCTCGATCCTTGCCTGTTACCTCGTTTTATTTTTATCTCGCCCTTATTGCTCTGATCGCCCCTGTTTGACCCACGCCTGTTTCTCTTATTAATAAATCGCTGAAATGGATCTCTCTGCCTCCACCTCTCCGTTACAGAAGACATCTCCACAAATCGATCCAGCAGCACTCCATCAGATTTCTACTGAATTCTCGACCAAGGCGCCTGCTTAACAACAACAGCTCGCACGAATAACTACGCTCACAGAGGAAATGGTGTGTGCATTTCACAGAGGACAGTTTCAGCCAACCGCAAGTACTGCACCGTAGTCAACGCTCCGATTCCCGCTTTGACTTCCCCGATAAGTTTAACGGTGATCTGGGGAGGTGCAAGGGGAGAGCTTTGGATTGGGCCACAGCGGTATGGCGGTCTGATGGGTCAGTTTTATCTTCTTTGAGTCCTTTGTTCAAGTTTTTGAACACCCCACTGAGGGTTTGAGTCCCGGCGAACAGCTGATGTCACTTACCCAGGTCCAACTCTCGGCCGCTGAGTATGCGCTGATCTTCCGCACCCTATCCACCCAAACCAACTGGGTAGAAGACACACTTAAGCTACTGTACCGCCGGGGACTCGATCCAGTACTCCAATCGGAATTGGCGGAGCCTGAGTGAGTACATTGAACTATCCATACAAGTTGATAACCTCATCCGATCTCAGCGTCCCTGCTGTTTCAGTATAACCGGTCCCGAGCCAATGCAGGTGAATTATACTCACCTCAGCAGAACATGAACGCCGTCTGCGTTCCGGCTTCTGCTTGTACTGTGGTCAACCCAGTTAACCCAGTCACCTGATAGCCGCCTGTCCCATCCGACCTGTCTCCAAACCTCCTTTAGTGAGTGTAGCCTCCACTTCTAATGATCGTATTAACTAAATTCGTGTCACTTTAGTGTGTTCTGATTCCACTATCAATTCCTTTGCTCTCATTGATTCTGATGCAGCTGCTAATTTTTTCTCCCTAGAGTTTGCGAAGAAGAATAACATCCCATTAACTCTATGTTCTTCTTCCCTAGAGGTGGAGGCGCTAGACGTCCGTCCTCTGGGTCTGGGTAGAGTGGAGCACCAAGCCAAAAATCTAGTGATAGTTTTTAATACGCAGAAGGTCTCTTAATTACCGCCACATCGTGACGTGGATTGCGCTATTGACCTTGTAGAACAGAGAAAGAAGTTTTGCGAGGTTTGCGACCCTGTATTGATTATCGTGGCCTAAATGAAGTAACTATTAAGTTTTGCTATCTGCTTCCTCTAATTCCGGTAGCTTTATAGCAACTCAGACGCACAAAATATTTTACAAAATTAGATCTCTGTAGTGCATATAACCTGGTTCATATTCGGGAGGGGGACAAGTGGAAGACGGCATTCTAAGAATATCTCGTTATGCCTTTCGGCTTGGCTAATAGCCTGTCCGTTTTCCAGTCGTTTATGAACAACATATTTCTTGATATGCTTGACCAATTCACAATTTTTGACGATATCTTGATTTATTCAGAGACTATAGAAGAACATATTAGCCATGTCCGTTCTGTTTTCCAGCGCCTTATTCGCAACAACCTATACGTTAAGGGTGAAAAATTAGAATTTCATTCAACTAGTACCACCTTCTTAGGGTATGTTATCAGTTCTGAGGGAGTGGCCATGGATAAGAAGGTATTGGCGGTTACCAAGTGGCCACTCCCCAAGACTCTCAAGGAGCTACAGTGTTTCTTAGGATTTGCTAATTTCTATCGTAGATTTATTAATTCAATTTCAGTTCAGTAGCCTCTCCTCTAACCTTCCTCACTAAACGTCACTAGTAGATTAGTGTGGAACGAAGCAGCGTTAAGAGCATTCGATGAGCTCAAAGATCGTTTCACTGCCGCTCCCATTTTGTGACACCCAGATTCAGAACTCCCTTTTATTGTTGAATTAGACGCATCTAACGTAGGTGCAGGTGCTACCCTGTCTCAGAGGCATGGACTACCACCCAAAATGTTCCCGTGCACCTACTTCTCACGAAAGCTCTTACCCACTGAGCAAAACTACGATGTGGGTAACCGAGAGCTTCTAGCCATCAAACTCTGCTCATCCTTTCACGGTCATAACCGATCATAAGAATCTAGAATACCTACGTGCTGCTAAATGTCTAAATCCCTGTCAGGCTAGGGTGGTCCCTGTTTTTCACTCCATTCGACTTCACTGTTACTTATTGATCCGGATCTAAGAATACTAAGGCGGATGCTTTATCACGCCAGGCCAAAGTTACCCCCTTGTTAGTTTCTCCCGAAAATATAATCCCTAAAAGGTTACTAGTTGCTCCCATACAGTGGGACTTACATACCGAAATTGTTCAATTTAATGATTTTCGCCCACATAATCCCGAATGCCTCGAGAATCTTACTTTTGTCCCCGAGTCCTTCAGAGAATGTGTGCTCACTCAGGTTCATGAAAGCCCTAGCTCTGGACACCCTGGTATTGTGGCCGCCATCCATCTCTTGAGAAACCATTACTGGTGGCCTAAACTCGCAAGCAATACCATAGCCTACATTCAGAAATGCCCAGTTTTTCAGGTCTCCAAGACACCCAGACGATTACCTGCCGACCTGCTTCAACCACTACCCACACCACAAAGACCCTGGTCCCATATTGCCATAGACTTTATTACAAATCTCCCTAATTCTCAAGGCAACACGACCATACTTACCATAGTAGACTGATTCTCTAAGGCCCACCGCCTAATTGCAGAGGAAGACCGTCACTTCCCTCCTCGTGTCAGGAGCCACTCGCCGGGGGGCTCTCTGTTACGGAGGAGGTTGCCGCTGCTCTGATCGTCCCTGTTTGACCCATACCTGTTTACTGTTATTAAAAAATCGCTGCAAATGGATCCCTCTGTCTCCGCCTCTCTTTTACACAGTGTAATTTATAACACTACCTTATCAAATGGCTCAAGCAGTTTTGCAAAAATATCTTCCAACTGAAAGATGCAGTTATTGATAAGTGTATGGTTCGAGTGGGCTTGCAAAATACACAGGATCCTATTGACGTCAATCTAGTATTTATTATAATCTGTCCTCAAATCCTAACCTAAGTAATAGGTAATTTACATCTTTTTAAGCAGCTTTTAATTTCTATTGTTAGAGTTGTGGTTCTCATCCATATGCAGAGATCCTGACTGTTACAGTTTATGTATTCGGTCTCTGTTATCTTTAATTGAAGGTTTAAGTTAACTCCGCCTTGGTTTGTCTTTTGGATTTTAGTATTGACATTGATTTTCTTTGTGTTTAGTTTAATCTATTGTAATCTATGTTTTTGTGCTTAATCTATTATCGTTCATTTATATTTTTGTTTTGAAAATTTATGTTTGCCTTTTGTTCCTCGCTCTCGCCCGCTTGTGGGGGTTTTGTGTTATATTGATTTTAAAAAAAAGGTTTTGTGTTTATCGTTGTCTGTGATTGGGTTTTTTCTCCGTTCATCCCTGACACTTAGATAGCAAAGAATTGGTTACATTAACAATAACAACAACAGCATCAGTTTTGCCTTTGAGCATGGTTCATATAATGAAACAAGTGGATCGACCAGAAGCACATTTGCAAGCATGACTTGAACAGGGCATATTAAATATATCCTGGCTTCTCCCAGCTTTTTTTAATGACATTGATTAAGGTTCAGGGTTATACATCTCCAAAAAGCAAATTATTTTCCAAGACTCCAGTGGCTTAATATATATATATAATATATATACTTCTAAAGTAAAATAATAAATTTGTCAAGAAAGATTAATGTTTTGAGGGTATTTAGTGATTGATACGTTGTGTTTGCATCTGAACATATCTGTATGAACACCATGGTGGCATGCCGAATCCATCAATAACTCCATCAATAACTGGTTCTCTCATGTCTCATGACTAGTCATATCAACCTTATCAACCCTAACCCTAACCCTGATGAAATAAGCAATCCCAGGACACAACAACCAGTGAGATGAGGCGTTAATCAATGTGCCGCCATATCGCCATATCGTCAGATCGTTTTGACCTTTTTGTTTACATGGATATGCAACGTAACAATCTTTAAATAAGCACAAAATATGAATATTTCTCTCACAAACTTATTGTTTTGCTTCAGAAGACATGTATTAACCCACTGGAGTCATGTGGGTTAATTTTATGATGGATGGATGCACTTTTTGGAGCTTTTAAAAGCTAAACCCTGATCAATGCCATTATAAAGCTAGCAAGAGCTGTGGTATTATTTAAAATAACTCTGATTAGATTCAGCTGAAGAAAGTCAAACATCTGAGGGGTAAATTGAGAGAATTTTCTTTTTGGGGCAGTGGTTTCCTTTAACCCTCTGGGGTTTGAGGGTGTTTTGGAGCCTTTTTTTGAAGAAGTTTTGACATGTTCTGACATTTGTGCTTTTTTCAGGTGCTTATAAACATATAAATGGCTAAAGTCTGATAACACTGTATTCAGCACAAACTGAACTACAATAATATCTAAGCTGCATGTATGTACATGATTGTGTTTTTGAGAAAGTAACGTTTATGCATGGTTAGTGAAAAACTAAAATTTTGAAGTCACTGAAATAAGGGCATAAAACACATTCAGAAGATTTGTTCACAAGACTTTTGAGAACTTGATCTTGTAGTCTAGAGTGTCTTCTTCCAAATGATGTGAGAGTCATCTAGTTCAGTCGTTCACACAAAACAGTATATTGATTTTGATTGTCAAAGACACTTTTTGTTTAGAACGGCCCTATGCAAGGAGGCGTTAATGATAATGAATAATGCTGTGATTCACACCTGAGAAGACAAAGACCCGCATAATGAGCTGCATAATAAGCCTTTCAGGTGTGTGAGAGGGAACTGAGGAATGAAGAAAG
>JAZGTJ010018338.1:0-11496 GCA_036877575.1 Botia almorhae | reverse complement strand
CTCACACTGACTTTACACGTGTTTAAAGTCTGCATCTCAGGGGCAGGTCAAATCTGTACACGCACGCAGCCGGGCCTCTGCACGCTGGGGCCTCAGGAGCCTGCCACAGGAAGCATGAGTAAGCTCAGAACTGAACCCTCAGGGAACGCCACGTAGAAAAGAGGTCACAGAGGAAAGAGGAAGTGTAAATGATTTCCAGCAGTTTAAAGCGCTCTGCTCGAGGGCATGTGACTGCAGGTCACAGAACAGCTGAGCAGACCTCAGCACAGATGGACAGATTGACAAACACACAATAACCTCTCTGTCAGAGGCCACAGCGTTGATCTGAGGACACACACACGTGAACATACTGCTGTATGTGTATTTATACTACATCCCCTCTTTCCTAATAGCTCATTAATATTTAATATTTATCACCAGCTTGCATTGCAATAGAATTGAATTTCCTCTGCTGTCTGTCTTCAGAGCTCCTTTCTGTCTCGGCACCTGATTTATAAGTCGTCACTTCGGTTGTGATTACGTAACTGGAGCATTTGGAAAACGTTCCGCTGGTGTCCGCCACTCTTAAGCAAAGATCAGTGAGCGTGTGGAGATCATCAAAGGCCGTCTTTTCTAAAAGCCCTTGAGGACCGTTGGAGCACTTGACACACACTTCCTCCTCTGTGCCGCGTGTGTGCGTTGTGTGTGTGTGCATTGTGTGTGTGTTCATGTGTGTGTGTGAGTGTGTGAGCATATATGTGTGTCCGTGTCTGTGTGTGCGTGTGTCTGTGTGTGTGTGTGTGTGTGTCTGTGTGTGTGTGCGTGTGTGTGTTCTCATTCTAGGAACTCAAACATTTCACACACACTCTTGACTAATAGCAGAAGCCGTATTTCCTCTTACGGATCTCTGACACACATTACGAGGCCATTCCAGCTAACAGGGAACGTTCTCTAAACATTGGCTAACGTTCTCTAAAGTCCTCTCAAAGTCTTTCAGTAACATTATTAGAACGTTTTTAACTTGACATATCACATGCATCTATAACGTTATTCTTAAGCAATAGTGGAACGTATTAAGAAGTCACGTATTAAAATGTTAAGATAACGTTCTTAATGACGGCCGTTTTGAATGTGTTTAAACATTCAAAACAACATTTTTTACATTTTTGTTACTTAATGGAAACATTAGTACAACCTAAATTTGTTAGCTGGGATGCCCCTCAGGTCTGTTCTGTTTCAAACACTCAGCCAAACAATCATTTCTGGAAACCTGGAGTTTCTGCTGTGAAACTGTCTGTATTTATACCGGCTCCATACATTTATGACAATAACAATAAAATGCTTGTGCGATATCAGAACCGTTACCCATCCGGCTCTGTTCCAAACCCAGTAATGCATGAGCACGTGTTGCTAGGCTTATGCAGCACCATAACAAGCATTTAAGCGCCTACTTGCCTGTCAAACATGCGAACGCATTTGTGTGCTGGATCACTAGGTTTTGGAAGATAGCCCACCCACCCCCAACTCCATCTACATCCCCCCAACAAGCACTCAGCATCCATTACTGAAAAACACTGATACCCGACACTCGAAACCCCACATCTGCCAAGGAACAACAGCTTTGAAGGGCACTTCACCCTTAAGAGGATGTGTGTGTGTGTGTGTCTGTGTGTGTGTGTGTGTGTTTCACCATCTGAGAGAGAGGGAGACTAAAGAGAGAGAGAGCAGCTATTGATTACTGTTGTCTTCCACAGTGGCAGTGATATATTTAACTATGAAAATCCAATAGCAGGGAGGGCAGATGCTCTCTCTCTCTCTCTCTCTAAGCCTGTACTGTGGTCTTCAAGTCCTCATATCTCTCTTCCAGATCACAGACACCTGACAAGAACTCACATCCTTGGTTCTATTAAGAGCTACACTGACAACCAGCATTTGTAAATGACAGCAGAGGTCAACGCTTCCTTTTCATTGACATTCTGCCGAAGTCATGTGACGTCCTGCCGATGCGTTTGAGAAACATGGAACATGATTCCTTGAACTTTGATTTTTTTTAACAGAACTTTAGTCCGGATCTGCCCTTTGGTTTCAGTTTGCAACGTCAGCTTATGAACTAGAAATGCAGAAGCGAATATCAAACACGCTTCATGCGTTCCTCAAACGCTTCACATCTGCACTTATTTCCATTGATCTGTCAGCAGCATCTGGAAATAGACACAAGCTTATGTGTGATGTAAGAGGAGCACATGACTGATGCTTCATGCAACGACGCAAATCTGAGTATCAGTGACCACTGCTCACCAGGCCTCTTAACTAGCCTAATCAGCAAGTTTATTCATTCAACCAGCCTCACTAAAAAGACTATACTGGTTGACCAGCATTATAACATGGTCGGACCAGCTGCAAACCATCACTAAACCAGCATGGAAGTTCATGTCGGTCTAAACAAATCTTTTCAGCAGGACAATAACTGTCTTATAAACACAACCTGTTTTTCTAAATAAATTATGTAACATTTATGAATCTGAGCTGCTAACCTAAGGCTCCCTGCTAACAATTTTAGGTTCAAGAACATTTCCCTAACGTTTTGATCAGTAAATAAATACAAATAAAAACATTATTTTACAGGTAGGAATGTTTTTTGAATTAACATTACTGCTTGGTTTTAGAAACGTTACACAAATGTTTTTGTTCCACTAACAACTTAAGAATAACTTTTTGACGTTCTACTAACGTTACTGCAAGAACATTACTGCAAGAAATGCAGTTACCATTATCGCCCATGTAACTAGTAGGACAACAATTTTACCCATAATGCTCCAGGGGAATGCACCTGCAGTTAGTGGAGTCTACATTGCTTGGGATTAAATGCACCTGCTAAATGGTACTTAATTCACTACACATCCGTGTTTCCAACTCAAGTAAGTTCTAATTAGCCATTTAGTGAAGAGTAATTAAGTCATTCAGCTCTGATTGGACAACCAGCATCAGATGAGGGGATGAGGCAGGAAGAGAGAGGACAGATGGATGAAATAAATGAGAGCGCAGGAGGTTTATGAATGGGCTGATTTAGTTGATCTGTCAGCGAGGCTATAAACTGTGAGAGACGCATCGGTCAAGCCCTGCAGCTCAAAGTCTATTACTGAAATTCATTATGATCTGGCAGCCAATCAGAAATCATGTGATCAAACCAGGCCGCCTCCACAATACTGCATCAAATGCACAAAGAGAAAACTGACTTGAAAATCAAAGTGGACCTAATGTAAACAGTAAAGTGAAACCCATTTCAGTTCAGATTCATACTCATTCTTAAACCAAAGACACATAATAATTATGATTAACTAATCTTCTCTGTCTTATTAGCTTTATAACATGTTAAAATCTTTTAAAAAGTTCCAGTTTTTCCAGACATGAATGTTGTGATTCAGTAACACAAGACAGAACACACTGTATCCATGTTATCCCAAACTTCCCATTAAAACTGCTTTCCGCACATTCGTGTTTCCCCTGTGATAAAGCAAGTGTTGGCAGAGTCGCCCAAAGTGAGTGTCAAGCGAATGAGACAGATGTTTATTCAGCCGTGTGGAAAAAATTGGTGATGTCTTCCCCCAGCGCTCCACAGAGGAGGGGGTGCTCATGTGTACTGCATGTGTGTGTGTGTGTGTTTCCCTTCAAACACATACACACTCTAGAACATAAAACCAGCAGATGTGTGTGTATGGAAGGCAGCTGTGGACAAGATCTCATGACATCAGCTTCCTGAGCATCAGAGAGTGACACAAACTTCAGCTTTGCAAAATGGTGTTTAAAAACAGAGCAGTATAAACAGGGAGGGGGTGTAGCACCTCAAATGAGTGACAGATTGGTCGATTTGGTCGCTCTATTAGCGGGCGGGGGGTCATTTTATAATGCACTTTAAAAATGAATGATCTGCGCAACAGCTTATCTTTCGCAAGTGAAATTCAGCACATGCAAACAGACAAAGCTTTAGTTCGTTTTCTCCCACAGACCAAAATATCTGAACTATGTATATACATACATTTACAGATGTATGTACTAATAGACTCATCGACCAGAACTGTAACCACAGATACACATAAAGCTCAAGGTGATACATCAGGACAATAGTGCCACTCCCACACAGAGTGAGGCCACGCCCCCTGTGGCCCGCCACTGATCTTTAATTAAACACACTGAAGTGTGGATTAAATTACCAGCAGGATGAGAGACACAGACACTGAGACACTTTATTGCGGCAGACAGCTTGTGAGGAACTCATCATCTGAGGACGTAACCAACTAAGACACAGCGCCACAAGAACCCCGGCCAGCTCATGAGGTTTGTCTCTTATAATGTGAAGAAACCCCATCCTGGATTCTTTAAGCACATCTCAGGAATGCCTGAGGCTGATGCTACACTATAAGCTGTGAGAGGTGTTTGAGACACGACGAGAGGATGTCAGAATCAGAGTAAAGTCAAGTGGAATTAGAACTGAGGTAAATACAAGAGAGGATTATGGGAAATGTAGTGTAATGTATGTTTCTTCAACAACTGGTGCTTTCAGCTCGGTGAACTTTTGGAACATAAACAATTTTCACTGTCTCGTCAGTTCATTTAATTCGCGTATTAACAAACTCCAGCGGTTTATATACATCATTACTGAAGAATTCATACATCGTACATCATGTTGTGTGCTTGATAGCCTTCTGTGACAGAAACGCAAACATTTTAAACTACATTATATTTTCGTAGTTTAATAGCAAACTACTTTGTCTTGCTCAAGCCAGTTTGATAGCTAGTACTTTATGTATCCAAACGATTTTAATATTAAAATAAATTCTATTAAATGATATTTAAATTAACCCCTGGGACAAGAAGTATTCAAAGCTGAAAAAACATCCGCATGTACAATGACTGTCTCACAATCTGTCTTCAAGAGAGGGTCTCACCTTTCCGAAATCCCGCACATCAAATAAATCGAAGGCTTCAAACAGATCACTCTTCTTTATGCCGAAGATCTCCGAGCAGGCGTGAAGAAAGGTCCTGATGTTCTTCAAGCAGAGAAACTAAACAGAAAGAAGAGCCACAAATGAGAGTATTTTAATATCATCACAATTCACAAAACCATCCCATTTGTTAACATTAATCAACTACATAAGTTAACATAAACTAACAATTAAAAAACTTCTACAGCATTTATTAATCATTTGTAAATGTACTAATACATGTTTTAAATCAAATGTTGTATCTGTTAACGTTAGTTAACACACAATGAACTAACATGAACAAACAATGAACAACTGTATTAGTACTAACTATCATTAACAAAGATAAAAAATGTATTATTTATTAACTAATATTAGCAAACAGAAAAATGTTTTTTAGCGTGCGATAGCACAATGCTAATGCTAACAATTTACTGCCACTAAAAACAAAACTAAATTGCGAGACTAAACACAGGCGAACCAGAGGGAGATTTTTTAACCGCCTGTATTTATTTCATGCAATATTTGCTTCTAATTACAGCCGATGATGAGTTTAACAAACTGTTAAGAACTGGCAAACATCCAAACACTTTCATTTATAAAGATGAAATGATATGAGTCAACAACACCAGCTTGTGTTTTATTTATCAGAACTGTGGAATCCATTTCTAGAATCTCATCCTCGCGTTGTCTGAGCGCAACACGCCGCGGTAACTGTCAGAAAGTACCTAAAAGTTTTAAGAACACTAACACACACTAACAATCATACTAAGTATTTAAGTCCGTGTGCTCTTGTGAGGGAAGTTTCTTTCAGTAATATTATTTTAGGCAGTTAAGCAAGCAAAAGATGTGCAATTCAATTTTCGCGTTATGTTTAGAATAACATGTCGGTCTAAAACAAACCACAACTCAAACTGTTAAAAGACACCAAGACACTTTCACGTATCCTTCAGGGGCCTTCTCATGGTTTTGAGAACATGTGCGGGGTAAAAAACACGTTTCCTTTCGCAACATGCGCAGGGTTACTAAATGACAAAAGACAGGAAATTTTCCTCAACGCTCCAGTAACTTGTTCTCTAAAAAAACGGTGATTAAAACCGTAATGCATGTGCTGTTACGGGTCCCCTCTGGTCAGTCATGTTAACAAAAAGGTCCTTTTCTAACACCCCCTAATAAACACCCGCAACACGCAGGTTTCACATCTTGCTCCTAAGCCTCATTTCTATCTTAAACAATACAAGGAAGCGCATTTTTGCAGTCCGAGTGCTTTGTGTTTTGCAGCTGCAACTGCGATGTCTCGAAAACGGTTCTCTCGACTACACCCTTCACATGAGCGAGGACAACCCAGACTCGTCCTCTGGCGTTTGCAGAAAGTGAAAGTGTTTCATGCAGATGAACTAATTGCTGTTATCTGCCAGAAACCTGCAGATCAAACGCAACACACGCGCCGCTCTGTGTTCTCATCCCCTCCGACAGATGAGTTCATTAGAGGCCCAGAGCAACACTTATATATAGATTAGACAAGCAAATGTTCAGCCAGTAAATCTGCCTGACTGTTTACACTTGTTTGGTTTCGACACATTATCAGAAAGGCACATCTTTAGGATGTCCTGGAGCTTCCAGGAGTCCCGCTGGGTCGGAGGAAAGCTAGATAGAAACACAGAAACGCGAGAGCGAACGAGAGTTAAATAAAGACATGAGGGTCACATTTGATGTGGCTCTTAACTGTTGCAGTGTTTCTTGTTGCACTGAAGTCATTTCGGATGATTATTGCACAGTAAAGCTGCTCGGCTGAACATTGTTTCTAATGGATGCTGTTAGACATTTATATTGTATTTACGTTTATGCATTTGGCAGACGTGTTTATCCGAAGCGACTTACAGTGCATTCAAGCTACACATTTCATTAGTATGCGTGTTCCCTGGGAATAGAACTCTCAACCTTTGCACTGCGACCACAATATTCTACCCATTGAGCTACAGAAACGCTAGACGCCTTATTATGTTGATACTACAGTATACAGTAATACAGACTGTAATGTAGGGTACATTGTTTTCCCTGATGTGGATCGCAATCGAGTTAGCCAATCAGCTAGCCAACTGAGGTTATTTACATAGCGTTTTTTTTAAAGGTACAGTAGCAGAAACTGCAACTGTTCTGGTGTAGTAAACTTATTAACGTAATATTACGTTAAGTGGATTTTAAATTAAACGAGGTAAAAATGCAATACAACTGTAACACAGGGTCCCTTTAAATTCATGCATTTGCTTCAAGAACAAAATGAAGATTTGGTTTCTAACCCTGAGCTGCTTAAATAGCTTTTATAATAAACAATCGGATCATGAAGGCTTTCAAGACGATGGCCGAAGCCTTCAATGATCCATTAAAACAGATTCTGGGAAAACCTGGGAAGTGCAGTTCCTGAGATTATCTTAACAGTAACGGTTTTAAAAGCACCAAAAAAATCAGAGGAATCTCTTTCTGCGGAATAAGGCAGTCAAAGGTTTTAAATTAATGGCTTTGCAAAATGTGGAGAACACCAGCTGTGTGCTGTGCGGTTTTCGCCCCAGCTCAGCCGAGCGCACAGCTAAACAAGCTGCCTTGTCAAAACAATGCGCTGCAGAAAACATCAATCTGCTAACACGCTACATCACAAATGGGCAAGAGGTGAGCCAGAGTATCAACGTTGCATGCATGCATCATTCTCCATAAAACAGGCTTTGCTTAAAACATTTATGAGCTCCATTTAGCTGACATCAGTTACATGCATTGAGATGGTTTTATGAATTGTAATAGTCTATAAATGCTCTCCAAGCCCACTTAAAAGGCAATCTCCATTACGCACCATGAATGGTAACAATGATACCAACAGTGGTGTGGTTACAGAGCAGAGCGAGTAGCTAAAGGTTGTGCAGCAGGTTTAAAGGTCGACCTATATGAACTGCTGTGCTACTAAAAGAGACTATTAAGTGGGTCGCACAATGAGACGAACTATAACAGCTAACAGCTAATGTTCTCAGAACATTGGCTAACATTGGCTAAAAGTTATCTTAAAGTTATCCCAAAAGTTCTTGCAGTAACGTCAGTAGAACTTTTTTAACGCTATATATTATACATAAATAAATAATGTTAATCTTAAGTTGTCCGTGGAACATTTTTACATTTTATTTTGCAGAATTAAGAAATGTTTATGTTCTTTTAACCAAGCAATAACGCTATTATACACAATACAACAACGTTCCAGAACGTTTCTAGAACTTTCAGAATAACATCTGTAATGTTTTCGTTATTTGATTTGACAACCTAAAATTGTTAGCAAGAACATCAATAATAAAGGTATATATTAGAAAGGACAATATTTCTAATGCAGTGTCTCTAACATAAACTAAACGATATGCTGTCAAACTTACTGAAAAATACAGCCTATACACAATGTACCTTCTTAAGCCCCTCTATACATGTTAATGAATCAGCTGTGCTTAACATTGTCTCACAGCCGTTTGGTGGTGAACAAAGCAATATTTTACTCCCAGGAAAAATCAGTTTTGACCTTGGATACACTCATTCCCATTGATCTTCTGAGCATGCTTCCAATGGAACAGCTGACCGCTCTATGGACAGTATGGACATTTGCTCTAAGTTTAAACAAAGAGGAAGAGAACAAGTGCTGCCTGGTGGCTAAACTACATCACTTGTAGGGTCGCAGTGCTCTGCCCTTCACACGGTGCTATGCAGGGTTATGGGAATGCACACTGAGCATACTAAGCTTTGAGGGAAGACCCCAGCTAACAGGGAACGTTCTCAAAACGTCTGCTAATGTTCCCTAAAAGTTCTCTCAATGACATACCCCACTAAAACCAAATAAACCTTCCTGTGTACCCTCTCTCTAACACACACTAGTCACAGTATACAGTGAAGTACACTATATATAATAACATTTTATTATAGAACATTATATATAGCATAATAATAATACAACCATACAACACATCTAACTTTACAACACAATATTATATGTTGCACATTAATAATAAAATCACGCAACACATTTAATTTTGTACTACACAACAGCACCTTTATATCAGACAGGTTAGTTTACTAAATAAAATTCAAATCATTTTATATAAAAGACTCACTTATTTCTGGGACAGGTGGACGTGATGTGATTGCTTTAGTTTATTTACACTCAGTCTATGCCTGTATTTATTCTTCATGATAATACCGTCTTCACTGCGCGATACTGCGCGTTTAAATTTGTGCTCAAAGAGTCACTTGTAGAAGCGTCAACAATCGCACGCTTTCACCGCCGCGTTCGAGTGACGCGACGCGAGCGTTTTCAATTCGTTTCTGCAGAAACGCGTCACGCCCTCGAGGCGGATTGTGGGATTGACGCCGCGCTCTGGCGTTAGTGTTGCCAAGTCCTCGTTTCACGGTAGAATTGCGTTAGTTTTAAACTGTTGTCGTGGGTTTGATTTTACACCACTGAAATGGTTGTATTCAAATATTGTACAAACGGGCCAGGACGGTCTCGTTTTGTGATGTGATCAATGGGCCAGTTTTGATTGTCAATTGGAAAGGGTTTAACACGTGGATCTGGCAACCCTGTGCGTCGCGACGCTCCCGGTGCAGAAATCGCAGGTGCGCTGCAGGTGTGACGCAGAATATAAAGCGAATCCAGTTATGCGCAAGTTATGTATAAATACATTTATAATCTCACTCACGCTTTACCGCTAAATATATATAAGATGTTATTATTAAAATTAAAGATATATTACTGGATCATTTGTATTACATTGTCTTTAATAATGCGTTGTTAGTATACGTGCACGTATTTGCACCTATTATGTATTTACTCCGTGAGACACGTTTCAGTTTTTATTTAAATAAAGTTTGTTTACCCTCATCATGCGCTGCTGTCTGGCTGTGTTTGTATATTTGTGTCATTCCTACTTTTAAGACGAGCAGAACGACGTATTAAATTGTAATCTATGGCAAGTATCTAATTCGTTTGAGCAGAGTGCCTTTGAATGCACTTCATCGGCATTTAAATGTCCATTTTCTTATTGTTTTACGAAGGTTTGTGTACGGATGTACGGTATCAGCTTCTGGAATGATATTTGATATGTCAGCTTGGTCAAATTCCTCCTGTGCTGTAATATTTTTACTGCCTCTGTACGTGGTCTATTTTTAACCTGACTGAGACTAGATAATGTTGCGTGCGTTGTGACGTCATTGCTCCACTGCAGGTCTTCAGTAAAGGTTTCTGCAGGGCTGCAGGTCGTGTGTGTGTGTGTGTGTGTGTGTGTGTGTGTGTGTGTGTGTGCGCGCGCGTGTGTGTTTATTTTTCTACCGCTGTGGGGAACACATGTCCCTACGAGGATGGTAAAAGTCACGCACACATACATTGTGGGGACAAGCCAGCGGCCAGCTGATTATGAAACATACTAAATGATGCTTTTTTTTAATGTAAAAAGCAGAAAGGTTTTGTGAGGGTTAGGTTTAGGGTTGATCTATATAACCAGTGACCAGTTGACCAGTGTGAACAGTTTAAAAGTCATAAAGTCTATGGAAAGACATAAAAACGTGTGTGTGTGTGTGTGTGTGTGTGTGTGTGTATTTATCGCCATGAGAGGGATCATCATCTAAGCGAATGAAGTGTAGCTGTGTCATCAAAAAGCACAAGTCAGTTTTGCTTTGTGAGCAAGGAATAAGATTTCACTTATTTTCTATCTGGCCCTTTAAAAGGATCCCTAATCAAATACCAAACCTGAAGGACAATTAAATGACCATCTCTGCTCCCTTTAATGACATCAGCATGTACGGTAAATGCTTTTACAACGTTCAGAATACAATCCAAACGTCATGAGATGGACCGGGTAGATTTCCCAAACATAATAATCATGGATTTTTTTGAAACAGAAGAGCTGTGCTTGAACGCGGAAATGTCTGACTTCATTTAAAATTCCTAACGTGACCATGTTTCCCTGGTGTCTGGCCTAATTCCCGCTGTGTTGGTGCAAAAATCCATCGGTGCTGTTCAAAGAGGCCATTCAAAACCTGAACTGTACATGTGTGATTCTCTGTGTCTCTGGAGAGCATCTTTTCTCTCTCATCCTCGGCCATTTACAGTAGAGGCTGTTACCTTGGTGACAGAAAGAAAGGTCAGTCACTGTGACTGAGAGAGAGAGAGCGAGAGGTCTGGCTGGGCGTGTGAGAGCTTGCAAAGATTTGCGCATCCTGGAAACTTGCGTTAACACGCATGTCGTGATGTATGCATGCACAGTTTTTTAACTGTGGTGCGTGACTTCGTGATTTTAATTATAACTGTTGGTTATGTCATAGGGACTTGGGGGCTGGGACCTTTTGAGCCAGAAATGCACAAACAACCACTAAGAACACCATAGCAACGCCCTAGTAACACCTTAGCAACTGCATAACAACACCCCGACCACCAGCCCTAGAATCATGTTGGTGAGTTTTGCATGTGAAAAATTCCTCAGACAGAATCCAATCACAGTTTACGGACTAAAAACAT
>JAZGTJ010018336.1:0-11498 GCA_036877575.1 Botia almorhae | reverse complement strand
GCTTGAGCTGAAGATGCAATTTCTTCATCTAGGTTGAGATGTCTAAAAGCAAGTGGAGATCCGGAAAGCATGGTGCGATCATCCGTCTGAAATAAGGAGTAAAGCTGTGTATCATCTGCGTAGCAATGGTATGAGAAGCCATGTGCTTTAATGACTGCACCTAGAAAGGCTGTTTGTATTGAGAAGAGGAGCAAGAACTGATCTCTGTGGGACCCCGGTGGTTAGCTGATGTAACATTGACTGTTGACTTTCAACCACAGAAAGGAGTGCAGTCTCCGTGGAATGTCCTTTTTTAAATCCTTTAAACGCTTTAAGAAAAGGAAGAGAGGATAGATTGATACTTGTTAAGGTCGGCAGGATCTTTGGAGCCAGGGACTGGAGTGTGTTGTGCGTGTTTGCCTGAAGATTAGACTGCAGATATCATCAAGAAAAGATGTTAAAGTTGTGATGTTAAAGAGTATCAGTTGCCGCCTTAGCACAGAGTGATGAGAACTTGGTTATTGGGGGAGGAAAGTGGAAACAGTGAGTGGGTGAGAGTGAGCAGAGGTATCACGAAAAGAAACAGGAGTGGGGGTGGGTGGTGAGCATGGAGGAGGGGTAACAGTGAATTGTATGAAGAAATGGTCGATCCTTGTTGCTGTGGGCAGCATTCGGGTAGGCCGACATCTAACAGTTCTCCAGATTCAGAGGCTATAGGGACTCATGGTGGCAGCTGCCAATGTGATTCCATTGGGCTTTATGCGCATGAGACCCTTTCAATTCTGGCTAAAGATAAACGTGTTTCATCCCCAAATCCACCTGCTAAGGGTGGTAAGGGTTATGCACAGAGGGCTTTGTACCATGTTTATGTGGCTCAGACCCGGGTTTCTTACCTTGGGTCCCACTCTAGGAGCATAATGCCATTGGAGAATTTTTTCAACGAACGCTTCCTTCACAGGCTGGGGTGCAGTTCTCGATGGCCACCCAGTCTGTGGTTAGTGGGAGAACCCTCATCTCTCCTGGTACATAAACTGCCTGGAAATGAGAGCCGTGTTTCGGGCTCTGAAGCACTTCCTCTCACACCTCAGGGGCCAACATGTCTTAGTGCGTACGGACAACACCACAGTGGTTTCGTACTTGAATCACTAAGAAGGACTGTGTTCGCGCCCCTGTTCAGATTGGCACAGCAGATCCATTGAGCAGAGACCAGGCTGCTCTCTGTCAGAGCGATGTATATCCTAGAGCATGCAAATCTAGGAGCAGATATCCAGTCAAGGCAGGGGCTGGGACCCTGGGAATGGAGACTCCATCTACAAGTGGTGGAAGCCATTTGGCAGAGGTAGTCGACGCACAGAGGAAGTCAACATCTGGTTTAGCCTAATTCATCCAGATCCCTTGGGGATGTATGCCATGGTACAGACAAGGTTGTATCTGTACACATTTCTGTCGATTGCCTTAATCCTGGTAGTCCAAGCCAGGGTTCGCCAGGACCAAGTTCAGTTGCTTCTAGTAGCACTGTTCTGGCTGGCCCGGATCTGGTTCTCAGACATTGTCTTTCCTGGACGGATCTTCTTGGTAGCTTCCAGTATGGAGAGACCTTCTATCCCAGGCTCAGGGATCGATCCTTCATCCCCGACCAAAGATCTGGAAACTGTGGGTCTGGCCCTTGAGGGGAGCCAGCTCTTGAATGTCTGGTGTCTTTATGAGGCCACAGTGTCTGCTAGCCACAACCTATTGATGCAGTCTCTTTTGGGAGAAACCTCCTGGTGTCTCATTTTCTGCATGGTGCCAGATGGCTGTGGCTTTTCTGTCACGTTGGTCCCTTCTTGGGATCTTACTGTGGTTCTAAGAGGTTTATCATTGGCCCCATTTGGGCCCATAGAGTCAGCCTTGGATAAGTTTCTGACTCATAAGGGGGCTCTACTCTTGCTTTTACATCACTCAAAAAGGTAGAAGATAGGCTCTATCAGTAGACCCTGCCTGCTTGAATTTTGCCCCTGGCTTTGTTAAGTCATTTTGCACTGTAGACCAGATTATATCCCCAAGGTGCCTGCTGCGGCTGGTAACCCGGTGGACCTCCAAGCTTTCTGTCCTCCGCCATTTGATTCACTGGAGCAGAAGAGGCTTTATTTGTTGCGTCCAGGTGGAGCTTTGAGGATCTATGTCCACTGCTCAGGCCAGTGGCGTAAGACATCTCAGCCCTTTATCTTTATCATATAAGCATATCATTATTTTCTTATAAAATAATGATATGCTTGAAAATTTTCAGTCAGGCTTTAGGTCATATCACAGCACAGAAACTGCATTGGTCAAAATAACAAATGACCTGCTCATAGCTTCAGACCGAGGCAACTAGTGTTTGTGCCAGCGCCAGGAGAATCATCACGTGCTGCCCTCCCGTTCATAACCATTCCAGATAGTGGAGCTGAAAAAACGGGGGCCATCCGATGTCCACACAACACAAAATACTTTAAAACTACCACAATAACATTAAGGATAATATTAAATGCATCACATTCTTTTATTTATTTTCTTTTAAATTTTCTTATTTCTTTTGCTCACTTAGTCTAGTTGTGCAAGCACTGGCGAGCTTGTAAAGATGCAGCAGTATTGCCAGAGGAGAACTGATTCTTCTGGCTGGGCCTGGTTTCTCTCAAGGTTTTGTCTCCTTTTGGAGTTTTTTTTTCCTCACCACCGTTGGCTGCAGCTCCTCTGCCCTTGTACTGCCCGTCAGGAGGCTGCTGTAATCAGCTTTAATTCTGCACTTATTATTAATAATATTTTCATACTATCGATTCATACCCCATATATGACTGTATAATCCGCATAATATATTACCTGGGTTTCTCCTCCCTTGTTTTCTCTGTGTCTGTCTGTCTGTGTGTGTATGTGTGTGTGTGCTGTGTACTCTGTTTCAAAGCAGCTGTACATGAATGATATCTTTAAGCAATGAAAGTTTGTAAAAAGCGCTATATAAATAAAGTTGACTTGACTCGACTTTATCTGTTTTGGTGCCAAGGTAATGCAGTCACTAAACAGTGCCTATATCACTGGATCATAAATGCTATTATTATGCGATTATGAGGCCTGTGACCTTGTGTCACATTTGGTCATTAGAGCCCATTCTTCCCGGGGTGTAGCTTCTTCTATGGCCTGAAGTGTGTTCCCCATAGCGTTGAGCATGACGCAGCATCTCGTTCCCTGTTGCAGAGAACCTTTTGTGTGACAAACAGAGTTAAATGCAATTAAAATAACAGACATAAAATCTGTACCCACTTCTGAGGTACCTGAGATTCAGACCTCTGTAATTCTTTCTGTAGTGTGTAGCTAACAGTAGCTACCAAGTAGGTTCAGTAGCTTGACAGTAGCTCAGGTACTTTAAAACAGTGTAGCTGTAATGGTGATCTACTCATTTCAATTCTCCGCCATTTCCATAGGGGATCGGCACAAAGGATTTGACGCGTAAAACCACAAACTTGTCTTGTAAAAGTTTACTTTTCGTTTGTCAGGATACAACAAAAAACAAAAATCAAACTTAAAAACTATTTACACTTCTTCAAGCTTCAAATTAAATATAGTTTCAAAGAACAGTCAAAAGACTGTCTAACACCAAGCCCCTTCCTTCTTATTCTAGTTTAACGAACGCTTACGTATACGTATTACGTATGGGGCTGCAATCAACCTATGAAAAGTATGCAATACAAATATTACAGAATATGCAAATTGTATAAAATAACAATAACAGTCATTCTTGATACCAATAATATAATATCATAGAAAAAAATATTAGAAAATACTTAATGTTCTTTATGGCTCTAACAGTAGCTTTTCCAGTAGCTAAATACATTTCCCTGCAATTAGAGGTGTTGCGTGACCAAAAGCAACATTCAGTTTTGTGTTTTGATAAACCATTGATTGATTACATTATTGATTGATTTATATCTCATGATTACATAAAGCAGGAGTTTGTTTGTTGTTTGGTTTTAAATAGTTTGGATATTTTATGATAAAGTATTTTTGGTATTGCAATTATATTTAATTACTTTCGTCTTTAATTTCATAATCAGTCCAGGAAAGGCAGGATGGGCATCTTGTTCCAAATTAAACATGTGGATCATAAATCAGATATCCATACTGGATCAGTCAGGACCCAGGTAACAACAACAGTCTCTGTATTGCCTACAGGGTACCAGTGGAAAATATTTTACTGTTGGGTAAAGGAGGAGAAGGAGAGGAGAAAGGCATGTTCAGGGATCTCATGTTCAGGGAAAAGAGGAAGGGTAAGAGTGTGGAGAGTTAAAAAATTAAATGTTAGCACTGTGTCTGGTAAAAGAATAGAGCTAGCTGATATGATGGAAAAGAGAAGTGTGGAGATAAAAATTAAAACATTAAATGTTAGCACTGTGACTGGTAAAGGAATAGAGCTAGCTGATTAGATGGAATAGAGAGAAGTGGACATACTGTGTGTACAACAGACCAAGCATCGGATGTGGATTCAAACGGTTCTACCATGGTGTAGATGGTAAGTGAAATAGTGTAGGTGTAATCCTGAAGGAAGAATTTATAAAGAGTGTTTTGGACGTCAAGTCTTGACAGAATGATGAGCGTAAAGCTAGAAACTGAAGGGGTGATGATAAATGTCATCAATAGACAAGAAAGATGATTTTGGACTAAGTTGGGTGAAGTGGAAAGACTACAAAAGAAATAAAGAGTGGTGATTGGTGCAAACTTCAACGAGCAAGTTGGAGGAAGGAACAGAGATAATGGGTAGTTACGATGTTAAGGAGAGAAATGTGAAAGGGCAAATTATGATAGATTTAGAAAAAATGATGAAATTGGCAGTAATAGATACATTCATTATTAAAAAGAAGAAAGGAGCAGTGATAGATACATTCAATATTGGATATAGGAATGTCCAATATAGGAGCACAGGGTAACATTTAAAAGTGGTGTGCATGTAAAAGAAAGTGTACCACAGTACACAGCCACAGTAGAAGTGGTGAGGAAGTCAGCTAGAAAGGAACTTGGCATGACATCTGGACAGAGGAAAGGGGACAAAGAAACTTGGTGATGGCACGAGGAAGTACAGACAAGCAAAAGGAAGAAGAAGATCAAGAAAAAGAACTGGGATAATCAGAGAGATGAAGTAGAGAAGAGTACAAGGAGCTGTGCCGCAAGGTGAAGGTGGCAAAGGCTAAGGAAAAAAGCTTATGACCAGCTGTATAAAAGGTTGGACACTAATGAAGAATTGGCCAGACAAAGGGATCGTTTAGGGTGATAAAGAAAGTATTTGGAAATGTGTTGACAAGTTTGGGAGGGATGTACTGCAGGTCAGGGTAACAAAGGATGCATTTGGAAATGTGATGATAAGTGTGCAGGCTCTGTTAAGGAGGTGGATTTAGTATTAAAGAACTGATGAATAAGGAATATTACAGGCAGAGAAAGCTGGATGATGTGGAGTAAATCAAAAAGTGCAGGGTATTAGTAAGAATGAAGTGAGGACAGCTATGAAAAGGCTGAAGATTGGAAAGGCAGCTATACTTACTTTGTACAAGACTGTGTTTGTGGATTTGGAGAAAGCATATGACAGGATGCCAAGAGAAGAGATGTTCCAATTGTCCAAAGTAACGGAAAGTGTAATAAAGAAGTGAAGAAGAGGGTGCAAGAAGGGTGAAATGGGTGAGGGGGTGTCAGGACTGTAGGGTACCTACTATTTTAAAACTAAAAAATGTATAAGACAGTGGTGAGGCCAGCTATGCAGTATGACTTAGTAGAAATGGTGGACTGGTTCAGGGTCCACTACTACTAACCTATTAGCCAAAAGGCAGAAAGTTGCAGAGTTGAGGATGCAGCAATTTTCGCTGGGAGTGACAAGGATGAACAGGATCAGAAAATGAATATATTAGGGGCACAGCACATGTGGGACAGTTTGGAGATAAAATAAGCGAGGCATGACTGAGATGGTTTGAGCATGTGCTGAGGACAAATGAAGGGTATATTGGAATGAGAGTGTTACGGATGAAGCTACCAGGCAGGAGGAGAGGAGTAAGACCAAAGAGGAGGTTTATGGTGTTGGAGAACATGTGGGTGGTTGGTGTGAAGGAGAATGATGCAGAAGACAGAGCAAAATAGAGAAAGATGATCCGCTGCGATGACCCTCAGCCGAGAGAAGCCCAAAACCCAAATTTTTTACTTAAAATATTCATCATTAACAGTTGTTAGGTTATTTCAAATATACTGTATCATGTAAAAAAATAATAAATGCAAAGCAGTGTCATTTTAGCTGGCTACTTTTTGATAGTAACTAATTTTTCAAGAGAGTAGCTTAAATGTATCTTAACTTTTTATGTATATTAACTTTTGAGTAGGTTGTAGCTTTTAAACTACAGTTTTAGAGTAGCTTCCCCAACACTGAATATTATAGACCTGAGCACTTAGAATAGTTTCCACAAACTTAACACTTCTAATGTCATGTACTGCGTCTGGAGACAGAAGGTCTCTCCTAATCGGAAGTGCTAATGGTGGGCCGTCGAGGAGGGATATCAGATCTGTACACCAAATCCTGGTTGGCCAATGGGGCGCTATTAACAAGAGGCACAACCTCTGTTGATGGACCTTCGCCATGACTCCCGGGAGCAGAGCTATTGTAGGAAATGCGTAAAGACACAGTCTGGGCCATGCATGGGCCATGGCATTCAGACCTAGGGGGCTGGATGAATCAGAGAGAGGTCCACTTCTGCTTCGTAATATCTTTCTCAAATCTGTCCCACCACTTCGGGGTGGAGAGTCCATTCCCTGTGTGTCACAGCCTGTCTGGACAGCAAGTCTGCTCCCATATTCATATGCCCACGAAGCCCATAGTCTGTTACCCTTATCCCTTAGCCACAACTGAAATGGTGTCATGTGCAGGAGGCCCAAAGGTATTATTGTGGATGAGGCTGCCATAAGACCCAGAGCTCTCTAAAAGTAATGGAGAGTGATTGACCCAGCCCGATGTTGCCTAAGGTGTTTAAGATGGACTTGATATGTGCGGGAGACAGCTGTGCCCACATTGAGACCGAGTTCCATAAACCTCTAAATACGTTGTACTCTGGGCAGGAGAGAGACTGCTTTTCTTGCTGTTGAGTCTCAACCCCAGAGATACAAGATAAGCGAAGATGACCCGATATTGACGCCCCTGAAAGTGAACCTCAGGAACTTCCTGTGTTGTGACAGAATTTCTATTTGGGAATATGCGTCCTTGAGATAGATTGTGATGAACCATCTAAAATCAGACGCAATCCCCATCTTTTTTGTGAACCAATAAATAGGCTCTCTCTGACTATTTCTCTGGGAGGGGAACATATTCTGAGTTATTTTGATATTTAGCTATACATTATACAATACAATATTTTGAGTTTGTTATTCTTGCGACAGCAATTGTACCTGTTCTGGTTTCACAGTAGTGAAGATCACGCCGTTCAAATGCGGAGGGTGGTGTGCAAACTGTCTTCTGTAACCTTTTACAAATTTTAATTTATAAAGTGCTTTTTACAATGTTACAAACTTTGTTGTTTAAAAGCAGCTTTACATAAAAAACAAAGAATAATAATAAAACACAGAACAAATGTCAGACATGTTAATAGTATTATTGCAAATAATATCTGTGAGATGTATAAGACTAATTAGGTATACTAGGTTTATAGTATGTTTATGAATAAAGGGTTGACTGAACTAAAAAAAAACCCCATAAAATTATTGAGCAAGATATGCATTGTAAGCTTACATAGGAATGGCATATAATAGATAACATCTTATGGGACAGGGGTATAAGGGATTTGCAATAGTACCATAAACTACACACAACATGCAAAAGTAAAATACATACATACATAAAATATATACAATAAAAATATTAGAAGTGTACAATTTACAAAACCCTAGGCTAAGTTAGACGTCAGCAGTCTCAAACCTTGGGAAAAACAAGGCTCGACCAGGAGGACCAGTTCTCCTCTGGCACGTTACGCAATTTGTACCTGTCTTGGATATGAACAGAGTTGATTATAATGATTTATAGTTACTTATTGATGAAAAACTGATGGTTCCAATTATATTTGATAATATGTCCGAAACTGAGAAATCGTGCCAACAGAAACGATGAGGCATAATGTTACTAATTGCAGCCATAACATCACACTGCTGTGACTAAACAGGGAACAAAATATAGAATGTAACTAAGTTAAAAGTAGGCATGTATATAACGGTAGGTTTACTAAGGTAGTCTATCAAATCCTGATGATTTGTCTCAGGGATCATTCCATCCAGTCCCCCACCATCCGGTCTCAGTGTTTGGATCCAGCTGACTACAGGACCTTGGGGAATGAAAGACAGATAGATTTAGTGTGGAGTCAGTACATCTATTCTTGTGGAAAGTGTTCCCTGTTCCAGTTTACCCAATTAATGCATCCAAATATTCCCTTAAGGGATTTGAGTGATAAATCCATAAGACTATGTGTAGGCTAGATTAAAGAGGTGGGTGTTTAATCTAGATTTAAATTTACATAATATGTCTGCCTCCCAGACAACACTGGGAAGACTATTCCAAAGATTGGATGCCACATACGAGGAGGATCACCAGCACTTGTTTTTGAAATTCTGGGTACTAACAGTTGGCCAGAATTTTCAGATTGCTGTGAATGCAAAGGACTGTAATAGGAGAGGAGCTTGCTAAGGTATTGAGCAGCTAAACCATTCAGGACCTTGTAGGTAATAAGCAAGATTTTAAAATTCATACAATGCTTGATAGGCAGCCAGTGCAGTGTTGACAAAACTGGGCTTATATGGTCATACTTGATCGTTCTCATGAGATCGTTCTCATGCATTCTGGAACATCTGGAGTTTTTGAATTAATCTTACAGGGCAGCCACCAAGTAGGGGATTGCAATAATCATGTCTTGATGTCACGAATGCATGAATTATTATTGGAAATGTGGCTTTTAATTGACAAATTATTAAAAATGACACCCAGATTCTTGGCTAATGAAGCAGGCGTTATAGAGCATCCATCCAGAGTAAGGCAGTGTTCTATGTTGTTCCGTGTGGAGGGTTTTTGTGCAACAAGTAAAACTTCTGTTTCATCTAAATTTAAGTTGCTAGTCATCCAAATTTTGATATCGACTATGCATTCTGTTAATTTAGTGAATTTATGAGTCTCGTTGGACCTAAAAGAAATGTATAGCTGAGTATCATCAGCATAACAATGAAAACTAACTCCATGTCTCTTAAAAATTGCTCCCAGAGGTAGCATGTACAGGATGAAAAGTAGGGACCCAAGCACTGAGCCCTGCGGTACTCCATATTAGACTTGTGATCGGTATGACACCTTTTCACTCACAGCAACAAACTGGAATCGGTCAGATAAATATGATTTAAACCATGCCAGTGCAGTTCCATTTATGCCAACATAATTTAAACATATTTAGTAGAATGCTGTGGTCAATAGTGTCAAAGGCTGCGCTAAGGTCAAGTAATACTAGAAGAGAGATGCAGCCACGATCAGCTGACAAAAGCAGATCATTTGTCACTAATGAGAGCAGTCTCTGTACTGTACTGTACTGTACAGTATGGCCTGAAGACTGGAAACTTTCTATTTGAGATGGGTCTGTAGTTTACTAGTTCCCTGGGATCAGGTTGTTGTTTTTAATAAGGGGTCTGATACTACTAGGGGTCTTTTCTACTGTCTTTAAAACCCAAGGAAAAATACCTGGCAGTAGCTGCCACACTGCAAGCTTCTCTGAAAGGGGGACCATTTTCAATATTTTAACTTTTTGGGGCAATGTTAAAAGTCCTGTGTCCTGGGTTCTGTGAGGAAGCAACAGGACATTCTGCATTTCGCTGGAAACTGCTGCCCCCTAAAACACAGAAGGTGGTGGGGATAGAGCAATGGTGTTGTGGGGGTGTCGAGAAGGAGCTGCTTGCTGTATTTGCCAAGAGAGGATTACCCTCACGGTCCTGGGCGCAAAAGCCTCAGGACATCTTTTTTGAGAAGATGACCTTCCTTTGAGGACCAGGTTGTGGCTGGTTTGTTTTAAGTAAAACAAACTTAATAAAACAGTCAACTTGACTTTAGTCAAGTCACTTCAGACTTTGTCAAAATAATGTAGAGTCATGGCTGATACAGATTTCTTAAAGGATTTGTGATATCTTAAATATTGTTGTTATGGCAACATGTTAACTTTTAAAAACACATTAAGGCGTATTTGAGGCACTTAACATGCTTGATATGGCATTAAATTTGACATACATCATAGTGGTCAGCCGTTAGGCGAGGTAGGTCTGTAGCACTCCCTTTTGACTAAAGTGATGGGGTTAGTTTTACCTATGGTCACCAAACCTGGTACACGTATTTTTCTCATCAAGCTGGCAACTTTCAAAATTGCATTCATTATGTATGCCCAACAGGAAGTCAGCCATTTTGGGTTGTATTTTTTTTGTCAATTTCAGGCTCTGCCAGGCTCTCCTAGGGAATGTGTGGGATTGTTACCAAATTTGGCATATATTATGCCAAGATATTGAAGATGATTAACTGCAAAGGGATTTTTGATATCTTGAACGGTGTTGCCATGGTGTATGGCGACAAATTAATGCTGAAAAGAATGAAGCGCACCACTGATGCTTGTGCGCACAGTAAATTACTTTCATGAGAGGCTTTCAGATCTACAAGCAAGGAAACAGGAGCCCGCGTGCTCATTTTAAACCCTCGCATGCGCATGACATTGCCTCTGCGTGC
This sequence comes from Botia almorhae, assembly GCA_036877575.1. Lineage (NCBI taxonomy): Eukaryota > Metazoa > Chordata > Actinopteri > Cypriniformes > Botiidae > Botia > Botia almorhae. Next base: position 751 of record JAZGTJ010018336.1, on the reverse strand, counting down.
AATACCTCTCACAGCACGCGCATGATCATTCCCCACATGCTCGCGTTCGATGTTCTCTCACCTGGCTGCTTTTGCTTCAGCGAACACGTTTACCACCATGCATGGGTAAGTTAATTGTGTTGTGTGGCATTTCATTGAATTAAACATTACACACCTGTTTTACGTTGGAATGTAATAATTACTATTGGCCATAATAATATTGCTTTGAGTAGTATATAGTCACAAAGGCTTAGATTTAGTATACAATATAGAATTGTTTCAACAGATGAAGGGCAGGTTCAGAGAGAGCAGGTCACAGCAGGCAGGAGGTAGCATGCAACACAGCTACAGAGTCAGGCAACCCCTGGCAACAGGGTGCAGTCTGCAATCACAAAGCAGTGGACCCTTAGTGGTGTTACTTCAGAAAATTCAGTGGGCCAGAATATGGTCAGTTGTATTGTTTACATTATAAGAATTTAAACTGTTAAAATTATTGGCCTCTCTGACACTTGTCTAACAAATATGTGTTAACAAATTACTGGTAGACAAATAAAAATAACATAACGTGACATCATGACATTTAAATGCCTGTATCTATCTAATCCTCCAGTAGCATAAAGCATTTCTTAGACAGAAGTCTCAAACATAACTTTCAAAACATTTAGAAGCTATAACTATCATGTAATGGGCAGTTTAAAGACTATGGGGATTATGCTTCAAAATTTATTAAATACATAATTACCATATCAGATTTTCCTCTCAGAGCATTCCC
>JAZGTJ010018335.1:0-11498 GCA_036877575.1 Botia almorhae | reverse complement strand
GTCTTTGTGTTCTGTGTACATTTATCATACATGTAAAGCTGCTTTGTAACAATGTCCTTTTGTGAAAAGCGCTATACAAATAAAGTTGAATTGAATTGAACAACTCCAACCCTGTCTGTTGGTAAAGCATGGATTGTTTTACAAGTCCATGTCACAATCCTGATGAAGTTTACATTTAAACAGGGCCAAACTGTGATTACTTTCAATCATCCATAATAATAAAACCTGACAGGTTGGTCAGTAAGTGCATGCCATCCTAATTTACTGCATTTTAGCTGTCACTTAAACATGCTTTAAACCTTACACCAAGTGTATTTTGCATGCCATGGCTAGAACCTAGTTCATATGGCTTCTTTGACTTTTAGTCCAAAATTCTTTATAGATTATTGAGTCTGTGTTGTTTTTTGCTGTAATAAGATATTATGGGGTTATTTGGGCTCAAAATTAATAAAGAATGGTCTTGGTTCTTTTGTGTTGTTTCCATTTTACATGGGCTCAAAATTAATAAAGAATGGTCTTGGTTCTTTTGTGTTGTTTCCATTTTACATGGGCTCAAAATTAATAAAGAATGGTCTTGGTTCTATTGTGTTTTCCATTTTAGGGTTGTGTCAATGGAGACATAAATCTTTCCATGTGTTTTTTTATAGGCTGTGGCTGTCATACTTTGTGATTATCCACTCACAAATACCAATGGTATTATATTTTCGTTTCCTTTTTCCCATTTTTAAAAAAAAAATCTTTAATCATTTTGGGCATGTACATTTATCATCTTCGGAGTTGTTCCTGTAGTTTATTTGTTTATTTGACGCAAAACTCATATCACAATACTTTAAAGACTTGCTGTCAAATAACTGTATTTCTGCTTCCCCTAGGAAAGTACATTGTATACTGATCATGTTAGTACTGTAAAATAAACAGGTAAAACATAATAAAAAGTAAATAATAAAATAATAAATAAATGAAAAGAGAAAAAAGTCTCAGTCTGTATGGCCTGCTCGATGCTGATGGACATTTTGTGTTGTTGATGCTTATGTCTTTTCGCCATGCTTCGGTTTTTTGCAATGCGGCGATGGATTTAATATGCACTGTGGATGGGAAGTTGTAATAACTTTCTGACTTTTTTTCTGTTTTTGAACTTTGCCTGTGTTTACAGGGATTTCAGTCCAGTTTATTACGTTTGTTTACAGAACTGCATGTATTAAACTGACCAAATTGGACAAGACTTTCTCTTGCATTGGATTTATCCTTGGTTTAAAACCATCTCATGCTCTCAACCACAGAACAAAATACGTGTCGTTTATTGTTTTTTCAACCAACAGACTAATTAGCAATGCAGTAAAATAAGACTGAAAAAGAGAAAATGCTTTAATAGACTCAAAGTTTTTGATAACTAAACTGTTGTCTCTGTTATTGTTTCTCTGAAATTCTTTTCCAAAGGGTTTTTAAGTGCATATATTTCATTTATTACTTTCATATTCATACTCTGATGCAAGTATAATTCGTTATTTAATTATATTGTTCTGATTCCTTCACTGTGATACAGTCAAATGACTTTTAATGGCCAGACGGGTTGGTAAAATGACTTACCAACTCATTTTACTGGAGTAAGGATTTAACTGACCAATCTGAACCCTTTGAGTACCCACCCAGGGGCAGTGTTCCAAAATCTGCTGATTGCCTGGAGGCAGAGGTGGAGTCATTAAAAGGCTACTGTAAGTGATGATGCTGTGGAGGTGCCTGAATGAGTTCATTGATCTTCAGAGAGGTGTGAAGGATTGTGTATTTTAAATTTTCTACTGTATGATAACACTGTGATTGTCCCACAGATACAAAAACACCTATACATTTGTTCTATGTGGTTTCGGTGGGATTCCATTTGATTAGTTCTTCTTGTGAAGTTTCAGTGGGATCAAAGGACCCCCCCTGCTGTGCTCCTATCAGGAAATCTCTGTGGGATTTCCTGAATGTTTAGTTAGCACATTTGTTATCAGGTATATAGCTCTGTCACACAGACAGAACTTTGGGTTAAGGTCCAGAAGATTGTTATGCTACACAACTATCTTCAATAAACTCTTTTCCCCACAAGCACTTGGTCCACCTTATTTTTCTTATGTATGAGAGAAATCTGATAGATTAGGAGCCACCCAACAACTGGTCAGCCAAATACAAGGAAATCTAACAGATGTTATTGACCACTACACGAGAGACGTAAATGTGCCTGTTCCAACTCCATTACTTCCACAAGTCATGCCTGTTGCTTTTTCCACATCATATGTTCATGCACCTACTGGTCAAATACAGCAGGGTTTAAAGTCCCCATTTGTGAGCAGTCTCTTTGAGCATGTGGTCACTGCTCTTGGTACTGAGCATCAACATACGACAGCATACCATCTGCAAACTAAGGGGACCCTGAGGACCCTGAAAGCTTGAGAGCTTCACTGCAGGATGCTCATGTTAATGCCAGGGCTGTGCTAAATGCAAGTCATGATAAAGAAAACATTACTGAGAAGAAACGCATATGGTTTCCTATGTCCACATACTCAGAATAATGCAACTTAAGTCGCTTTGGATAAAAGCCAATGCATAAATGTAAATGTATGTTGTAGGTGACTTGGTGAGAATTAAGGCCCACCCTAAATCTGACGCTGAAGCTAATTTAACTTGTGCACAGTGTACACAAGTTGTCCAGTGTCAATTACAGACTTACCAATGTGAACACTGAAGAGGATGCTGGTGTTGAATCTGCAGCCATTTCACATGTGGGACACAGTCATGCCTAAAACAAGTTTCCACATGATATTGATATTGATATTGCATTACTTGGGATAAGGACTTTGATTCTCAACTGAACAGATCAATTGGGACTGACCCTGTAATTAGTGTGGACCATGATAACTTAGATGGTTATTCAGGTGAAAGGTTTCAAGAAAGTCTGCCTGGTCACTTGCTGACTTGCATGACCACCTGACACAAATGATGCTGTGCCCTTCTCTGACACCTCTAATCACGGTCAAAGTTATTACGCACTAAGACAGAGAAAAGTTCAAATGGTTACTTCTGATTGGTCAATTAATAGGTGGACCAACCCATATTACACACAAAAGTTTAATGTTTACTCCGTATGTTCATGCTTCTTCTCTAAAGAATTTTCGGAGCATTTTGCTTTTGTGTTACAGTCACTTTTATCTTCTGTTGCTAAAATAATGGACACTGTATTTACATGTATGCTTAAACTGATTGTACATTGTTGGTTTTTGTTGGCCATGTGACTTTTTAACTCAGTCATGAGTTAAATGTATGGCTATGTACGGCTGAGGGCAGACTTTTTTTGGAGGGGGAAAAATCTGTAAATCTGTGGAATAAGGTGTGGTCCCTTTAAGAGTTGCTTGCAACCTGTTGAACAGCCTGCAGTGTTTATACGCATCTCGAGCACCGCATGTATGCGTGCTGTTTCCACTTTTCTATTGCTCATTTCAAGTTATGTTTGTTTTATTAAGTAATGCTGTGAACATGTTCCTAGGAATAATGAGTGAGTTGTGGAAACTTTAATCACCTCTGTGATGTCTATCTGGTTTTTGCTATCTATAACTCCAGCTAAGTAAGCTATTCCTCCTTTCTCCGGACATTCTCCGGATGTTACATGCTTCAAATGTAAAAGTGTGTGGAGGAGCTCATAGTGCTGTTGATTGGCATGTTGTCGGCTTGGGTTGTAATCCTGGGTTGGATGTACCTCTCCAGGTTGTTATATAAACAATTTAAAAATTTGTGTTTTTAAATGTGTTGAGTTTTTAATATCTGTCTGACAACTACATGAACATTACAATTGCTCTGCCGTCTAAGTATAACTGGTCTTACACCCGACCAGTCTGGCATGGGGGTCTAAACTACCACCATTTTTATATCTTGCCCCTTAACAATAATGTTTGATATCACACTTTCCCTTGGCAAGGTTTATTAAAGATTGTTACACCCTGGCACCTGGCCAAGCCTGCTCTATGCCCCCCTCATACACCACCTCCCTTCTGTTTTGTGTATGCCCACTCTCCCACCACTGTGGTGTACAGATTTCATTTATGGCATCAGAAAATACTTTTTGGGGGGAATATCAGGTTTATGTTCTGCTTTCAAGGACTATTTTAAATTTACATATGAGAAGTACTATACAAAATTACCGGGTTACAATGTTACAAAGTTTTCCAAGACAATGCCGGTTGAAGGAGAGTAATAAAAGTGTTGGAGCTCATTCCACTAGCAAAGGATTTGTGAATGTGAGTGATTGTGAGAGTGATTTTGTGCCTTTTGCAGAAGGTACCACAAGGTGCAGCTTATTCACTGACCGCAGGGCTGTCTAGATGTCTAGATGTGTAGGAGGAAATGAAGGTATGTTGGTGCACAGCAAGTAGTTGTTTTTATATGCAAGCAGTAATGATTTAAACTTGATGCATGCAGCAACTGGTAACCAATGGACAGCCCTATGGCATGCTCTTTTGGGCATTCTTAAGCATCTGTAGTGATTTGGTTGCCCTTGTTGGAATACCAGCTAACAGAGGTTGTTTTAGGTTTTCAATGTTTTTTTTTGCTAATTTGAATCTATTATTTCTGTATTTCTCCCTTGATATATAGTTACTGATTGTGTTCTCCTTTAAGGGACTTTTACAATGAACCCAATTAAATGTCACAAATGTTCAATATTATGACTTTTTAAATCGAAACAATAAATCCCTACAGAGAGATTCACACAGCACATGATCAAAGTAAAATATATTTTCCCTGTAGGCCTGTGATGAAACATGTCGTTCGAATAGATTTGAGCTTTAGATCAGAATTTGCCTGCTATACTTGAGCTGTATACTTGATCATGGATATGGCTATTTTGAGTCAGTCATGCACCACCAACTGACAGCAGGACCTGTTAAATTTATCTAGTTAAATGCATGTGTCCACAGTCGATTGTTTTCTGAAGAGTACCATGATGAGCTACAAATTGATGCTTGGTTAGGACCCCTTGGCGTAGCTTTTTGACACACAGGGTACCCCTTTGGCATCATTTTTCAATGTGCAGTGTGCTCTGTCATATTCAAATGCTTGCCTTGTGCATCATATAAAAATGCATTTAATTCTTTGCATTTCTAAAAGTATAAATGCTTTCATAAAAACTTTTTGGGCACTTTTTGGGCACTTAACCTCACCCCTACCCTAAATCTACCTCATTTCTCAACAATATAAAACATGTAACAGGCAAATAAAGTTAGCCAAAACAGTATAATTTAACAATTTGTGTTGCAATGCATGTCTTCCGAAGCCATGTGGCAACTTTATATGGAGAACAGACCAAAACGTCTCGGTTATGCATGTAACCCTTGTTCCCCAAAGGAGGGAATGGACATGTTTTGTGATCAGATTGACGTATAGGGTCTCGCTTGAAAGTGATTCAATGTAATTTTATTTATATAGTGCTTTTTACAATGTTACATTGCTTCAAAGCAGTTTTACATATGATAAAAAATAAAACACAGAACAAATGTCAGACATGTTTAACACAGAATACATGGTATTGGCTCAGGTTTTTGGCTCAGTTTTATCAATGGCTATCTACACTTATTTCATAGCCTAAGTGTAGCCTAAGCAGTTTATCTTACCGCAGGCTCCACACTCACTTCTCCCTCATCTCTCTCCCTCTTTTCTCTGCGCCTTCCTTGCTTTTCTTCTCTATATCTCTTTGACTATTTTGATATATGCACACTGAAGCCGCACACTCGCACAGAGCACAAAAAATTTGTTGTTTAAAGATGTGATTGAGTCAGCCCAATGACAATTACAAACCAATGTGCTGCTGATCAAATGTCTCATGGGCCAGTCTGTCTAGAAACCTTTTTGACAAATACATTACACTGCCACAAAGACCCTAGCAGCATAAAGAATTAAGCAGATAAATGAATGGTCCGCTGATATACATGTTTTATGGCCCGATCAGACAAAAATAGTATGAGATGTATCAACCCAAAAAGTATGTTGACCCAGCAAGAAAACGCTCGGTCTGACAGATGGCCAGTTCTCCCCTGGAGGCACAGCAGATGAAGACACCGAGCACGTCCTCCCGCCCACTACCTAGTGGGCTCTAACACACGGGAAGATACAGGCTCCACCCTGAGATTGTAGAACCTCACAAAGGTGTTAGGTGTCGCCCAGCCCCCAGCTTTGCAAATGTCTGCTAGAGAGGCATTGTGCACCAACACCCAGGAGGAGGCGTTTGAAGTGAGCCCTCACTCCAAAGGAGCACAGCACACCTTGGGAGTTGTACGCCAAGGTGATGCATCCTCTAACCAGTGAGCCAACCTTTGTTTGGAGACAGCCTTTCCCTTCTGCTGACCTCCTAAGCAGACAAAGAGCTGATCAGGATGGTTCAGTCTCCGGGCACCATTTGGAACCTGATGACCAGCTTGTGCTTTCCTACATACTTACCTTCTAGTGCTAGGTGATAGGCTAAGACCCTACGTGACCACGTACACCTTCGGGGTGGAAGAGGACAACATCCGTTCCAACCCTTCCTGCAGGAAGAAAAGCACAAAGCTGATCGGTCAAGTGTGGGGGTCTTTCCCACAGGAGGAACCTCAGTCAGTGAGAAAGGCTCCACTTTAAGTCATCAGCCTGTCTGGTAGAAAGAGCTCATACCTAAAAGTCCACACCTGGGGGTAGATCACTCAGGTCCTCTCCGTCCCTGGGGGAAACACATACTCGCACAGACCCTGAGGCCAGCTGTGTGCCAACGCATCTGTGCCAAGTGGAGCTTTGGTCAGGGATTAAAACAGGGGGCAGTGGGAGGACTCCTGGGAGGCAAACATGCGAAACATGGGGATGCGAATGCCTACTTCCCTTAGCGGGGCAAAGGTGGCTTCTGCGACTTTGGTAAAGATGCAAGAAGACAAGAACAGCTCAAAGGGGTGGACCCTGTACTGATACATCTGACCCTCTAACGCAAACCGAAGGAAAACTGATCTTTATTTGAGAATGGGGGTACAAAAGAAAACAAAAGATTCTCACCTCACCATTACAAACAGTATATTGCAGAAAAAAACGTACTTCTCTTGACCCTTATTGCTTTGAACAGCAAAAGAGCATGCAGCATGAGGCGATGGGTCAAATAATGCTCATAATGCATGTTCAGTCAATAAGTAGCCCAAATGCTGCATGAATGTCAACAGATTTCAAAGAAAAATACCCAACAAGACACGTCAAATTGCTCTGCCCAGCAAATAATACCCCAGCATTCTTTGGAATGTTTAATTATATAAAATATGTTTAACATGATGTCCCTGCCATGTTCATTTCTAAACCCATAATAATTTTCTGTTTTAACTCCTTGTCCTCCCTTTTAAAACTGTCCAATTCAAAAGAAGTAGGTTTGTGTTAAGTTATATCTAGGTTCCTTCCAAACCTTTATAGTTAGTGTGTGCATGGGACCTCAAGGCTAGGCAAGATAAGTACTCAGACTAAACAAACAGTCAAATCTAACACAAGAAGCTGTTTCTCCATTCATATGGATCATAGTAAATTATCTGTAATTGTAGGCCACTCTTCCATAAAGGCCAGATTTGTGGAGTACACAACTTATAGTTGTCCTGTGGACAGATTCTCCCACCTGAGCTGTGGATTTCTGCAGCTCCTCCAGAGTGACCATGGGCCTCTTGGCTGCTTCTCTGACAAGTGCTCTCCTTCCTTGGTCTGTCAGTTTAGGTGGACAGCCATGTGTTGGTAGGTTTGCAGTTGTGGCATACTTATTCTATTTTTGGACGATGGATTGAACAATGCTCCTTAAGATGTTCAAAGCTTGGGATATTTTTATAACCTAATCCTGCTTTAAACCTCTCCACAACTTTATTCCTGACCTGTCTGGTGAGTTTCTTGGTCTTCATGATGCTGTTCTGTGTCAGAGAAAGGATTCATCTATAAAAAAAAAACCGTTTTTAAATCACAAGAATTTGTTTTTATACTGTCCTCATGCTATAAGCATTTATGCCATCCAGCTATATTTTATGTATTTGGTAATTCTTTGTTAAAAAGTCCTTTTAGTCCTGTTACAAAAATGCATCCATGTTCCATTAAGAACCCATGTAAAAAAATTAAATACTTGCCTGATATTGACCAATATACATTTTGAATAAAAAAGTGTGTTATTAGATTCAGTGTCCAAAAAGATAAATTAGGTTTTATTTTTAAGAGTTACAGCAGGCAAATGTTACCAATTCGGTGGAATGTCCCCTACAAATAATCTGAAGACTACTTTTCGCCCTTTTTTATTCTGACTTCAATAAATGGCTGAAAGGAACTACAGCACTGTTCTTCCTGGTTTCATGATGTCACAATACCCAGAATTTAAATAAACTCCACCCCTCTGTGTCAACTCTGTGACATTTCAAGGCAACATGCACTAAAATAAAAGCAAATCTTTAAATTTCAACGAAAGCACCGGTGGCATCAACCAATTTCCTCAAATGGCTGGGGATGAAGTGTCTTCTGAAGGCAATCGGTTGGGATATTGCTGAGACCTATTGCAGCCAATGCCTGTACTATTGTACTAAGTTCAGTAGCCAATTATTAATGCCTTGTTACTTTTCACCCATCCTGTAGTTATGTATTTGTTTTACAGAACTTTATAATGTTCTATAAAACAAATACAGTAATTTGGTTCAAAACATATGTTAACTCATTGATTTACTGCTTTTAAAATGTACATTATTAATGTTGCAGATAGAATTAGGTACAAAAGGGATATACAAAATGCATATTTGTCAAGGTATTTAATGTGACCTGCATTTAACCCACATTCGTGAGTAGTAAACACACACACCCGGAGCAGTGGGCACCTATCACTGGCATGGGGACGTAATGACGTGCCAATAATCAGTCTATGTTCTATAACATGTAAAACTGGAACATGAATGGAATATTTTAAAAGTAAATAATGTAAACACCTTGACTATTGTCTTATTAACAATGAGGTCAATATTTAGATTACTGCTGTCCATGTAAATGTAGTCACAGACATGTACACAGCTTAATCAATCTATTAATGTCATGTGGAAGTTTTCCCTGCAATTTGCGACAGGATACATAGACACGCGGCAGTGGTCAACCATCTGATGGCAATAAAATGTTGCAGAGTAAAAGTACAGAGGTGAATTTGTTTTCGTTGTATATTTTCATGCATAGCATGACAAATAATTAACTGAATTTTTTCATATACAAAACTGTATATTGTACCATAACAAAAACAAACGTTATGTTGATACGTAAAATTCGTATAGACTTAATGTGTTTATTGGGTCCTTGGTGAATTTGCTGGTGTGCAAGATGTCAGAAAATCAGTGAAATTACTGTGTTGGAGCTTTTATAGCGTGTCAAACCGAAAAAAACTTTATGCATATATAGTATCACTATACATATATGTATAGTAATATAGAAATGCAAAATGTCCTCCTCAGACCAATTGTAATTATTACAAAAATGTCTAGAAAACCTCAGGTTAATGTAAAAAAAATTTCACTCTTTAGAAATACTGTGGCCCAATGGCCCTGATAAAAAGCAGCAAGATATGACAGATGTTGATGTCTCTTGCTGCTGGCTGTTGTTGCTACTGGATAAAGCTAATAGGTAGTGGAGCAGATTGCGATGCAGGGGGAACTATAGCCAAAATAGGGCACCAAATTGGCACTGATATCAGGCGTTCCTGCAATTGTTTTAAGAAACATTAGTTATTACGTGTTTTTATAAAAAATAATCTTAATAAGAGGACAGGAGTATGCTCTTTAAGAGTTGCTGTCCACTCATGATGTGTTGAAAAGCCTTATTCTGCTTTTTACACAATTGTTTAACTTATGTTTAACCTAAAATGTTTAACCTAAGTGTTAGTGAGACTTAAAAGGACTGTATATAAGTTCTATTGCCGGATCTTATTTGTGTGGTAATCACTCCCGGGTGTCGGTCAGGACACAGGAACCAGACCAAAAGCTGAATTGAGGTTATTTAATTACCAGTTGAAGTAGGCATGGGCAAACAATCTTTCATTTGGCTTTATATTATATGTGAGTATATGTGGGTGTGGTTCTAAAATTAAACAAATAACAAGCATAAGTAACAGCATTATGAAATTGTTATATATATACATTCTTCCAAAGCTTAACAGTAAATAAACTAAACAGTAACATGTGCAATTAACTATCAGAATGTTCAAAGCAATAATAACTGCCGCTAAGCACTGTCACATGTACAATAACGTGACTGAATATAAAGTGCGTCACAGATTATAACGAGTATTTCGGCAATCGTAATATACACTGCGTGCATAACAAATAACGAGAAGTTGAGTGAAACTAGCAGTGCGTCATCTAGCCATCGGCATTAACCACAATATAGCATACAAACATAATAATCTTAATTATTAAATAAAGAATGAGAATAAAGAACTTACTATATGGCATCAACGCACACGATATAACTACATTGAATCCCTAAACAGCGTGAATAGTCTCATCTGCATAGACCCACGTACTGTACTCATTTCTCTCTTGCGCGTCTCTGCGCATAACGGAGCGCTGCTCATTGCTTATTGCGTGCGCTGAGGTTGTGTTGAAGCACGTCAGTCTGCTTTTCTCTTCAGCTCTCGGCGAAGGCGGTTGCAAATTTTCCCTCTCCCTCCCCTATCTCTCCTTGCTGGCTTCTCTTGTCTTGTAACTGTTAGTTCTATCTCTGAGACTCTCCTTGTCCTCCTCTCGAAAACAAAAATTATGGAATTATGGATTTGATCAACTGGTCTCTGAATGCAATTGACACCATCTTCTCGATGAGAAGCCTGGGTTCGGGGGAACCCAACTGTCCTGCAGGAACGTTTGCAGCTGGATACATGATGGACGGGTGGGAGAAGTGGCGCGTCATGTGCCTGGCCACTCTGTCCCTGGCCGCTCTGTCCCTGGAGGATATTGAAGATATTTACTTATTCGGAACTTTGATAACAGGGTTTCTGCTGATGGGATTAGGTGGGGCCCTGTGGTATTGACGATTGGCAAAAGCGGTCAGTGAGGCTCAAAACCCCAATAAGCTGGCCGGCTGGATTGCAACTGTGGTGGGCAGAGCTGTTAGTACTCAGACTGTGGTTATGGACCGCAAATTGGATAACATCGTGGAGGAACTAGCGGCTGTGCGACGGTTTTTGGACAGACCTGGAGACCAGTGATGGACATTAGATATCTGCGAAATTGGCAGATATTTACCTAAATTTGAAAAAATCCTTCTCTTTTGGCTTCCCCCCCTTCTTCCAGACGGCCTTGGCCAAGGCCGTTGCTGGAGATAAAGAACTTCCCCCGGAGAGAAGATAACAAGACGCTCTGAATTCCTCCTCCCCGTCCCAAGGACACCTGTTGGACTGGGTTTTTCAGACTCCACAGGCTTACACACACACACGCACACATACATACGTACATAGCTACAGATAGACAATCACT
>JAZGTJ010018334.1:0-11499 GCA_036877575.1 Botia almorhae | reverse complement strand
CATCTATACATCATTGGAGTTTTGGTTCCTTGCCACTGTTGCCGTGTTAGCTTCCTTGCTGGGAGAATGTCGACGTCTAACTTAGCTTAGGGTTTTGTAAATTGTAAACTGTAAATAAATTGTAAATAATTTTGTGGTTTTATTGGTTTAGTTAACTCTTTATTCATAAAAATACTATAAAACCTAGTATACCTAATTAGTCTTGTATATCTCACACATATTATTTGCAATAATACCATTAAGATGTCTGACATTTGTTGTGTTTTATTGTTATTATTCTTTTTTTGTAAAGATGCTCTGAAGCAATGTAACATTGTAAAAAGCGCTATATAAATAAAATTGAATTAAATTAATTTAAATAGATACTTACTACCGTTACTGTAAATTTTTCTGGCCAAGATAACTGTGAAAATCAGATACTGTGACAGCCCTAGTGACATACCTAAAATTATTCAAAACCTAGTAGTTTCTGCAGCTCATCTGACTGACCTGTTCCAGGTCTTGAAGGCGTTACTGGCTCTCTTGAACAGATATCCCTCCATGACAATCCCATTCTCTGCGTCCACATTATACTCCAGGTTGGTGTCATCATTAGAAAAGTCCTGAGCAGAAATTTGTGGACAGACTTTATTAACACAAGACAGAAAATCACCAACTCAACGGATCTGTACGATATCAGTAGGGTATTTGATAACTCTTAGCCAACAGCAGATTACTAATGCTGTACATAAACTCCTTACACATGGCTACATCACCCATACATGACACACAATTTTTTGTTAAATTTAAAGTTAACATTTTTAACATGTTAGTTGATAAAAGATGAAAACCCTATACCTAGTAAACTAGCTGAGCTCAGACTAGCAGAGCCCCAGTAACACTGGAGTTGTCACTGGATGCTGTATTTTTGTTCACCTGGTTTAGTCTGCTGTGGAACCCCATGCAGATGACAGCAGATAAGAGTGACACACTAGTAGTGGAGATTCATTTACAGTCCAAGGAGTCAGATTTGATTTGGACATATCTTACTGGTGTTCTAAAACATGCCAATTATATTACAGTGTGTGCTATGAAATACAATAATGCTTTAAATTTGTAAACCCATTGTAAATAATATAAAAATATATAACCAACATACATGCATCGCATTCTTTCTGGGAGAAGCTTCACTACAACTATCTGCATCAAAAACTTTTTCAGTACATAACTTTTGGAAGTATTGGTATAATTCAGTTAATACACACCTTTGCAAATACATATCTTGCAATATTTTGATAATTTCAATATTTTGTGCTGCACTACACCAAAATACACAACCTTTAAAGAGAAGTAAATACTTCTAACTCAACTGGGCAGGTAAAACTGTCTCTCAAATCTGTTGACAACAAAATCTGACTTTTCTTGATAGCTTAAATAATTTTTTCTAAGTAACCTGTGAGGATTACTGTGAGGATTCTTGCCCATGCAAGTTGCTGGTGGTTGTCAAGGCGTTACCATGCGGACACTAAGGTGTTCTATGTGGCAATGTTTTAAAGTGTTTTAATGTTTTAAACTTAAGAGTTATCTTGGTCAAAATCAAGAATGTACCTTTTCAGATTACCCACCTAGAATATTGTAGAATCTGAAATAATGAATAAAAATCCCCTCACAATCCTTTGAAAAAACTTTGACAATATATATGTAAAATGTAATAATAAATAGTAAATCCATTCAAATCTAAACATCACATGACAAATTAACAGAAAGAACATAATGAACTCCAGCACTTAGAAAATAAAGGACAGACTCACCTGCAGCACGGCCTCATATGAGTGCAAAAAAAAAGAGAGACCGCGTTAACAACCGCTAACACAGCCGAGACGGAGAGAGAGAATCAGAGTGCTGAGGGCGCTTCAAACAAGACATAAGGGACAAACAGGATTTTGGCACCAAGCAGGTGAGTCAGTATATGTCTAGTATGGCATTATACATGCAGCAATGAAATGTAGTCCCTATTATACACCTATACAGTAGAACAGTAGATCTCAAACTATGGTCTGTGTACCTGCAATTATATGGCAAATGCCAGCAGGCTATAAATAAAAATTAATTTGACCAATCGACCACAACTAAACAACTTCTCATGTTTAAATTTCCATCTTGCTCAGAGGTCAATCCTAAAGATGAAGAGCTTTACTGTAAAAACAGCAACTTTAATACTGGGCATGTATTAAAACTATGGGTAGAACAGCAGTTAAAACCCTCAGCTTGACTCTGTGTTTGCTTTAGAACTCACGCAGCATTTTAAAGAAAGCCAAAGAGAGTTAGGAAAGGCTGCAAACAAGTAAAAAACAGAATTATAGAACCAATTGTGTTAGTTGTTTGGTTTCATAACTTTGGTTTTTATCAAAGTGGGCGGCTCCACTAATAGTGAAATCTTTTTTGGTTTGCTTCACATATCTGTATTAAACTGTATACATCATAAATACATTCTGATTGGCTGTGATTGTGAAAATTGTGTTCTGTACAGCAGACTCAAGCCTAGTGATCATGCATGTGTTTGGAGAAGAACTTGCACCTTCTGTTGTATTGTGGAGTGTTTGGTCTCCAAGTCCTTCCTCTCCTTCACTGCATCCATCACCAGCTGATCCAGCTGAAAGAGAGACAAGACAAATGTGTGCATGTACAAAGACAGCAAAAGAGAAATCAAAACACTGTCTGTCATTCTATAAAACAAGAGCCTTTCCATTTAAAAAAGTTCTTTTAATTAAAAAAAAGATTAATTTTTTTTTTTTTAATTTCATAGTGCAAAGTGTTAAAATTCAAATTAAATGGGCCCAAAGCGTTTAGAGCTATACGGTTCAGTTGCAACATTACAGTAACAGAGTTACTGTTAACTGTAATGTAAAAGTTGTACTGTACCCGTTGTGATTTAATGGCACCATACAAGTACCAGTAAACATTACAAATATCTATTATACTCAACAAATTAATGCCCATGGCAAAAAACAAACAAACAATGAACCAGATCTTTGATACAATAATTAGGGACAATGTTTAAAAAATAAAGTTTTATGTCTGAATAAAGAACTAAAGAGGGACAATTTTTTCCCAAGCACTGTACCTAATAAAAGTTCATGTGAAATTTAGGATGAACACTACAGAAGCATTTATTACAGTAGACAGTATCATTACTATCATCTGCAGACAATGCTGCTAGTCCATATTGTTCCCAGCTGTACCTGCTGAACTTCATAAAACTGCTTTAATGAGTCAAATTTCTCCATTCATACCCTCTCAATTCAATTATTAAACATTTGTGGGAAGTTTTCCACTACCCATAACACTCTTCAACATTTAAGCTCCTTTAAAAGGCATGTGGTGGCTCTATCAAAAGTTATTTGGTGTTAAAGGTTAATTCTGTCATGTTTGCCTCAAAATGTTTACCAATAAAGAACAGAATAACACATTTAAAAAAACAGATTAGTCACAGGATATGACATCACATGAACAAATCTAGTCATGTGAGAATCCTAATAAAAGCAGATTTATTTTACATGTAGTGTGTTACCTCATGGGAACAAACAAGTTTAGATCACAACTGTAATTGTACACTTCTACTTTGAGAATATATTAATGTACAGTACAGATGTGAATACAATGGCACCAGTAACTAAAACCTTTGCTACCTTTGCCATGCTGCTGTGTCTAAGATAACATCTGTATATCAGCCATCCTACAGTAGACAAGAATACACATACAGTATAAGAATTTTATATATTGTATTGTCCAATCATGTAGATCAACTACCTCTAGAACAGATGTGTTGTGAAATTGGTCAACCAGACCAATTTCACTTTTTTTTCAATATTGCAAGTAATACATACAGCACCCAAAAAGTACTTGGGTCTGGCATTTTGTTTTGCTGTACCAGGAAAGAGGCGGGCAGATGCACAGCTGATAACATCAAATGGGAAATGTGTTTACTTCAATACAGTCACAACCACCAAATTTTCACTGTCTATAGGTACCTGTGGTTTAAAGACTAACCCCCAGTCCCGCGATCATTAATCAACCTTCACTATGATTTGCCTCAGACTAAACATACATCAAACCCATCAGTGTCAATATACAAGGATCAGCTTCAAAGACATGGCTGAGGTTCAGACCTATTGAAAATAAACTTTTATAATAACTGTAATTACTCACTGTTGTTTCTCAATACAAAACAATAAAAGAATACAAAAATAACAAAATAAATATTTGAAGATATAGTTTACCCAACATTTTTTTCATCATTTACTCCCCTTAATGTCATTCCAAACCTGTGTGACTGTTTTTTCCTCTGTGGAACCCAAAGGGAGACATTCTGAGAAATGCCAGAGTGGGTTTCTGTCTATTTAATGGAAGCCAAAGGGTGCCACTGTTGTTTGCTTACCAACATACTTTAAAATATCGTTTGTGCTCAAAATCAAATAAAGTCATACAGGTTAAAAATGACATGAGTAAATGTAGAATTTTCCTTTTTGAGTAACAAAAATGTGTTATCTTCTCATTTTAGTGCAGCATGGATAAAATTATAAAAGCAATTGAATGACAAGCACTGCCAGTCAAATGTTTTATGTATGTTTTTAATGATCTTGAAAACCTTTTGATCTACATATGAATGCTAAAACGAATAAAGCAGAAAAATAATTATTAAATAAAAATTGGGCATCGAATAAAAAATTTAGAAAATAAAGGGAAAAAATCATCTAACAAGTGTTAGGGATAGATGGGAACTACTTAAATACTTGTAAACTGCATCTTAAGTTGCAATGCCAGAGGATGGTAGAAAAAATTACAGTGCAGAGCTTTTTATCTTGCCTACTTTGAGAAAATAAATAGAAAATTTGATGCATTTAACATTTATGTTCACACATTTCCAACTATGTTATTGCATAGTTTTATTGCATAGTTTTAATTGCATAGGTAAACACTAATAAAGAATTACACTAATAAAGCAGGTGTGTCCAAACATTTGACTGGTAGTGTAATATCAGCACTTTGTGTAAATGCATGATCTAAATCCACAAACCTGACAACAGCTCCTCCAAATCTCCTGGCACAAACACTCCACTCTCTTGAGCTTCATAATGTCACACAGACAATAGAAACAGATCCTGACAGCCCTCGCACACTCACTTTAACTCCCAGACATGGAACACCGTTAAATAGCCCAATTCAACTTCCTGTTTTTCAGAGCTGGCCCAGTGTTAGCATGAGCTAATCACACATCTGAAGAGTCCACTCACATATCTCCCACAGGAAACACAGACTTGCGTGTTGCTCAGCCCTCCATGGTGAAAATGAAAACATTGGGAGCTTCTGCTTTTATGTAGAAGGAGGAGTGTAAAACCACTACGCCGTCCGCTTACACACACTTAGTATGAATACATACAATAATAATAATAGTATGAATACATACACAAAGGTTTGTATCATATCGTGTTCCTGTAGCTCAGTTGGTAGAGCATTGCGTTAGCAGCGCAAAAGGTTGTATTCCCAGAGGGCACATGTACTAACCAAATGTATAACTTCAATGTACGGTAAGTCACTTTGGATAAAAGTATATATATACAAATATGTAATATAAAGTTCTATATTGTCAGTTTAGGTCGATGCAGAGAGACGCTATTAAAAGTTGTGGTAATGTTTTCTTTTCCAGAAAAAATATTTTCTGTTTATTTAAACATCATTTAAAATGGTAATTTTAAAAGTTTAAACATTTATTGTAATATAATTTACATCGATTTTCCCAATGTAACACATTATTGTCCCATATATAGCATTATATAGCAAGTTATCTTCAATAATAATGTTTTAGGAAAATTAACCAAAATACAGCATGACAGAACAAACTAGTCTGTTAATGTGACAGACAATGCTTCTTTATAGTTTAACCTTTGGCTAGATTAAAGACTATACCGCAATTAGGGGATGAATAAAATGATTTATAGACAGGCAGATAGAAATGACATACCTGTCCTGTCAGTTGTTTCATGAGAGGTTGTAGTTCACTGAAGAGATCATAACCTTGATGGAAAAAGGTCAGGTGTGCGTACATGAAGGACAGCATCTACAGAGCAGACAGATGGTTAAAAACAAACCTCATACATCTACACAGACCCAGACACACTCTGCAGACCTATGGAATTTTGCTGAACGGATTCAAACATGGTGAAATGTGTTATAAGCTGCTAGAGTTTCACACTCCTAATTGCGGTATAGTTAATGAAAGCATTATAAAATTAGCCAACAGGCCGGGACTGACTTCCAATTCTTAAACTTTCTGCAGACTTGTGGCCACAGGTCATGTGCTGCTGCTTATACACAATACTATGAACCTTAAATAAACTCAAAGACAATAAGATGTAATAGATGCTAAAGACAGTGGCAATAGTTTACCGATTTTAGGATTTCTGAACGTCTCTTGGACTGGAGCACATTTATCTGAAAATATGAAAATAAAATTAATAACTAAAAATACTTATTTAAAGGAAACAGGCAGTTTTATACAGCTTTTTTTAAAGCCTATAAATACCTAAATAAATACCTAATATTTTTTCCAGGTACAGCAAGGAAACCATCATTAAAAAGCTTTATGCATCACTACTAGTTAAAAACAAATTACCTGATTTGCTGTTATTAAGCACAACACATCTGTTACCTGAACTCATGAACTGGAAATCATGATACTTTACCAAAACTGACTGGAAACTGTTCTCACTGTGTGCCACCAGAGGGCGCACTCCACTGTGGTACAGCTCCTGTGAGTTAAGCTACCTAAATAGTTAAATAACGACTCACTGGAGCCTGAGATTATATGCCGATTTTTAGAGAAAGAATAATTACCTAGAATAATTACATTATTCTTACATTAAATATCTATACAGTATAGCTGTCAGGCTAATCATGCCCTCGCAAATGTGAATAATGTAATCTGATGTGTGGGTCATTACTACAGAGCATAGGAAGTGAGGAAGAGAACAAAGTTATTGTATTACATTTACTGATGGGAACTACTTTTTAACTGCATATTGCAATTAAATTCAAACTCAAGCATACAACTGCTAGTGCTGGACTATTATATAGAAATCCTTAACCAAAATAATGTTTATGATGTCCCTGATCTGTAATTAACACCATGCACTACCTCAAACTGCAATAAAAATAAACCTAAATTTAGATTACTTGTACGATAATATATTTGCATGTTTCTTGTAATTCTAATGTAACCACACAGGAATTTGCACAAAGATTGTGTAAGTACAAAGGTAAACCTACTCTTGCAGGAGTACTTAACATGGGAGCATTTTAAAGTATGCTTACCTTCAGCACATAGTCCAGAACAACATGATGGAAACACTTGCTTGTGGCACTGAGGATGTTGGTGGCCTCCACCACCTCGTGTTGTTTGTTACGAGGTACCTGGGCATTTTTTGACACAGCAGCTTCTTTCTCCTCACTCACTTTGTCAAACAGTTTCTTAGCTTCTTTAAACTTCCGAAGATCTCTGTGCACACAGAGCAAAGTTATTTATTAAACATGCATTCCTTGATTTCTGAGACAGTGCCATTATTAACCAAGTTTCTGGGCCAAGCGTAGACTTTGTTTATAGACTCTATTGCTAAACTTGTGGGAAAATGTTGTTTCGTAATACAATTACAACTACAATTACAAATGCCTTGTTTAATTTCAGGGACTACATTTATAAAAAATAAAATATATAAGACAAAAATTACGATATACACTTACACAAAATTGTGTGGCACATGAATATGACTAAAAGGTCTGTAATTTATATACGAAATATATTTATTAATTAAATAATAACGATCAAAGAATTATGACAATTTTAACAATTATAAACAATGAAATAAAATTTGTAATTATATGCAATTATATATTTAATATATATATTTATAGCCTACAAATGTTTTAGCTGATTTTGCACATACAACTTCTATAGGAGAAAGTATTTCAACATTGACAACAACAAACATGTCATTGCCTTTAAGAAAAATGAACAACTATGGTACAACAACTTTTAATTTTGTTAGTGTACTCACTCTTGCACAAACATCTGAAGTTGTGATTTGATTGATTGTTGTGCTTGGTCAAATAAAATCTGTTAATAAAACAGATAAAAACAAAAAGGTCAAAACTACCGCAATTGTCACAAAAACAGATCATAGATTTTTATCACACATGTTGCCAGTTTGATAGAGACTTGATGGACTTAATCAGGAGCATTCTACCTCAGCGCCAATCAGAGAAACTGTGACGGTTAAAATGTTCCACACATAAGTGCTTTACAGATCATGTGCTAAGTTCCAGACTGTGAGGACTTCAACCACAAGTCAGCTGATCTTATCACTGATATAAACATTGACTCATAGATTTCCACTGCACAACTGCTGCAGGCAACACCAGGGACACAAGCAGTGCTCTTGAGTCACAAATTCAAACACTTCCAGCTATACAATTTCATGCACTGTTATTTACTAAATTTGTCAGAACGCAGTTACATTCTGTAGCACCCATTAGCATGAAATGTCATTCAGTAGTAGAGAGTATGCCAGATATTCATGGCCATTTTCATTTAATTTTCATTACAACAAGCCAATAGAGCAAAAATAATACTAATATACATTTTGGTCCAGGCGCTCTTACTGTGTGAAAGTTGATCATCTCTTGAAGACTCTCAGCAAACTTGGTAAGACTAGACTGTGAAGAAATAAGAAAATGTGACATAAAAAACAATCCTGAACAAAGTCCTTGAGAGGTTTCGAATCTGTTGTTTATGTAGAGTTTGTAACAGTTAGGTGCCTGTATACATACACAGGCATGTTTACATGGTACAATGTGTTAACAATGGGTATTTCAAAGATGCAGGAAGGTAAATGGGGAAAACTAAGAATGTTGGTTTGTGGCCAATGTTTTTGTGTGAACAAACCAAGCATGCTTTTAAAAGATCACTAAATAAACAACAGGCTTTAAACTGGCAGCATTATACTGGACACACTACAGCAAGGCAAATAAGCATCAAGGTTTTTGCTCTATTCAATTTTATTAATATAGCACATTTTACAATGTTGTATTGCTTCAAAGCAGCTTTACATATGATGAAAAATTGTCAAACATGTACAACACGGAAAACAGAATACATGGTATTATAAAAAAAGTTAACTTATTTCCTTTTAGCCTTTTAAAAGCATTGAAAACATTAACAAGCTGTAATTAACTGATTGGTTAATAAGATTTAATCATCTACACTTACCTCTATGACATCATCTTTAGCAGACTGCGCTAGCTCACAAATCCCATTCACAAACTGTCTGTTGGCCGTGTTGTACGCTTTTCCAGCATCTATCATTCCAATGCACAGTTTCACCAGCTGAACACAGCGGAGAGGGACAAACATATACTGTTCTTAAAACTAGAATGAAAATGTGATTATGGCTTGGACGTTCAAGTCTTGCCACTACAAGTGTAAGGTAATGAGCATTGCCAGGCTATTGCTATGCGGCTACTAGGGCATTCTGTGTGCTTACTTCCAAGATTACCCCCAAGTCTCATTTTCTTACCAGGTTGTTTCATTTGCCAGGTGAAAATCTGATTGCTTAGCATTAGCATATCT
Source organism: Botia almorhae (assembly GCA_036877575.1). Lineage (NCBI taxonomy): Eukaryota > Metazoa > Chordata > Actinopteri > Cypriniformes > Botiidae > Botia > Botia almorhae. The sequence goes on along the minus strand of JAZGTJ010018334.1, from coordinate 1,838 downwards.
TTCTTTAGCAAGCCACATGATTTGAGTTATCAAATGACAAATATTGGCATCGGCCAATACTTTGTATTGGTATTAGCTAAAAAACAAAAATCAGCACATCCCTAATCATGTTGCTTTGATATAAACCATGCCACTGAATGATTTCCATATTCATATAATATGGTACTGTTTGTACATGATACTTCAGCATACTTTAAGAAATACCATAGTACATTTTCAGAAATGATGGCAATACCAAAATTGTGCCTTTTTATAATACATGTTTCCAGCTTCGTGTGCGCCTTGTCTGATGTTCTACACTCACTACAGTTCTCACAGCGTACAGTCACGCTTTGTCTTGATTTCTAAAAAAGCTGTTATGATATGATGGGTTAAATGCAGAGGTCACATTTCGGGTATGGGTTACCATATTTGACAAATAGGTCACTTTCACTTTCCTGTCTCAAAGAGAGAAGTAGGCAAAGTGACTCTGCCAAATGTTGCTGGGTGGGTCTGCAATCTGACCCAACAACAAGATGCTTACTTACTCTCTTTCACTCCTTTAATCACTTTTGCTTTTACAGCATATCTTTTAGCTGAAGCTAGAGTCTGTGGTGACTATGACAGGAAAAACACTCTTAAACCCTACGAATTTAGTTTAATGGTTGTTTTTTTTCTCAGCTGTCTCAACAACAGCTCGCCAATAATGATAACTTAACATTTTTGCAATTTATCCTTGTAATTCAATGTTCAGTTTTAACCAAAAAAGTTACGTATTGCAGTTTTAAATATATAAAAAATATATAAAGACATATTATATAGGCCACTTTGCTTTCTAGATCAGTTTTGGCTTAAAAATCTAGTTGGCTTAAAATCTGGACCACTAGTCCAAATGTACGGCACCTTGTCAAGTTTGGTCTCCAGCTCACAGACGTCCACCTCCACCTCCTCGATTGTTGCCCTGTAGTGAACAGAAAATAATTTTCAGTTATTTAACTGGCTAGGAAATATATATAGATCAGATTATATTGTCTCTACCACTTACTATCACATACTAGGGGTTAAAAGGGGTTGTATCATGATGGACAAGACTATTTTTCTTGCTCTTGACTTGATATGTAGGCAAACTCTGAAAATCACAATTCAAAAGTCCAAAAAGACTTTGTTAAACTGCAAAAACTCATTCTGTAATCACAACCATGATCTTTTTAACACTGCCCACATTTTCAATAACACCATAGTGTTTAGCAATCAGGGGCCTCATGCTTTAAAAAACGTGTGTACATCTCTCTTCCAGATGTGAAATTTATAAATCACAAATTATCTTGTAATTGTGTGCAGATGAGCGGGTTCAGATTTCTGCCCTGTAAATGCTGCCTGATTGATATCATTAACATATAAAAGAGCACCAGTCAACATCTAAATCCTTTACTTGAAAATCGTAAGTGGCAAGAATTGCTTAGATTTCCAAATACTTGCAGTACTCCGCCTCTCTGTATTTGTACTAATTGTGTACTTCTGCTAAGGCCCTGATGAGACCCTAAGCACTTTACCATGTCAAAGGTCGTTTAAGCATACACCCTTTTTTACGCACATGGCCTGCTAAATTATAGAATGAATTAAACCTTGAATCATATTATTCATAATTATATTATTATCAGATTATTAAATCATAACATTGATTATTTACATCTAGCAATCTTAATGGTACAGTGCAAAAACAGTTTAAAACAGTTTATCTTATGTGGAAACAAACACAATGACACACTGGTTCACTGGGCTAAAAGTAAAAGAACAAATCAAAAGCAAATATTTCAACGATTAGCCAATAGCTGCTTAATGCAATATATGACATTTAT
>JAZGTJ010018333.1:0-11499 GCA_036877575.1 Botia almorhae | reverse complement strand
TAAATATATTTATACAGCTTAGTGATCGCTGACAGGATTTGAGAACTTCTTAACCAGCATAACAAAAAATGTTTCTGGAAAAAATCGCCTCCCCTGCCTTTAAAAATATGTATAGTTTTGGTATTTTTGTGTAATAGTTTTCGTTATTTGTAAAGGTAATATTTGGAGAAAAATATACGTATATTAATGTAGTCATAATGGCAACTTATGCAAGACCTTTCAAACCTGGGAAACCTGAAAGAGGTGTGACGTGACTATCCACAAAGTCTTTCTAAATTCTAAAGAATTATCAGAATTTTATTCTCTAGTCATTTGTAAGTCATTTTTATTTGACGTTGTTTCTTATTATAAAATGTACATTATGGCACATCAAGAATGTCTGTTCATTGAGCCACCTTGTTTTTTTCAGGAGCTGCACTCCCTCTTCAAAGCCTCCAGGGGGCGCCCGTCACCTGCTTGCCTTTTCTGCAGGCGAGGCCTACACCAAACTTATGCATGAGAACAGTTTTAAAAACAACCAGCTGTTAATCCTCAATGAGCAGCAGGGGACAGAGACTGTTCTTAAAGAAAAGGATCAGACCAATGCACAGGTAAATAAACACACACACACAAAATAAAATGTCCTTAAAAATATTTGCTGGAAAGTTTCAGGGCCAATAGCATGGACTGCTGGCCCAGGGCCAGTGTTAAAAGTCTTACATTTGTTGATAATGTATTTATATGTCATGCAAACATTATTGTGATGTTTTAAACAAAGTGTGTTTTAAAGAAGTGTGTTTATGAAATTATAGCTGTCACAGAGTTAGCTTTTCGTTTTTGCAAAAAAGAGATATTCATAAAAACATTACATTAACATTTCTACAGTAACTGTATTCATGATAAAGTTTTGCAGATGAATATAGTTCATGCTGTTCTTAAACTGTGCATTTCTGGGTTGTGGCAGTTTTGTGTGTAAGGTGGCACGTCACATTTTGTCATTGTGATCAACTTCCTTGTCCAGGTGACAGTTCACTGTGATTCACTGGGCCTGTGAAACAAGTATGTTGCAAGAGGCCTGCTGGCAAATTTGGTGTGTAAATGTTTTAAGAAAAGAAACGACATAGCCCAGAGCTCCTCCTGCCACGACATGCCACAGCACCTTTGAAACAAATGGAGTTTTTTTTTAAATTAGCTTTAATAGCACAAGCACATAAGACCACAGAAGACACGCAAACACACACGTCCTCTGTAAAAACATTTTTTACTTATGTCCTTTTACACACACACAGGAATGTTCCCTGCACTGGCTTGGAGGCCAAACATTGTTTAATGCACAGAACCAAGGGTCATGATCCTATTTATAAGAAAGATCTCAGACTTTTGTATTTTTATGAAAGTACTACAGTCTATATGCAAATGTAGTCAGAACTGCATGTTCCATATACTGCATGAATTTTTGTTATGATCAAGCTGTACATGCGTTTAACTTTTCTTCTGGATGTTAAGTTGATTTATCATGTTATTATATTTTATTTCTTTATTAGTGCAGCAGATTTATTTGATTACAAGGTGCATTATACAGGTATCCTCAGATCTTTTTATTGTAAACACACAACTCACTATTTATACCACAAAATGGTGTAGAAGACTGTATAACTATATTAGTTTACATCACACCTTAAATGTTCCAAAAATAATAATAAATTAGTGTGTGTTTGCCGCAGATGCAGCAGCAGAAAATTACAACCAAATTATTTTGCTCAGCTGTAGTAACTTCCTGTCTTTTATTTTCTATCCCTCAGCAGAAATGTAACATGATCCACAAAAAGCACTCAGTCTACCAGTATCACAGCATAAGTGGTCTAAAGTTTTTTTATTATTGATTTTCAGGAGTATCTTGATACCCCACATAGTGAGACAGAGAGCCTCTCTAGTCTGGACAGTTTAGAGAATGGAGACCCTTAGCAGAGCCATAGCACCACGTCAGTCCACCTGGATATGAGCAACCTGGTTTGTTGCTCCCACCAGAACACCAACCGGTCTATTTCTTCAACCCCCTCATGGATCCTCCTAAGGCTGAAGACTTCAAAAGATCTCTATCACCTCCAAGACAATCCAACAATCTTTGTTCATCCCCTCACCCCTCCTACTCTGTTGTAAAAAGTTTCCTAGAGGAAGTCCTAATCCAGGAACATAATCCTAGTCTAAGTCACCCTCACCCAGGGTTTATGAGTCAGCAGAGAGAAGCAGGAGTCTCCAGAACCTCACGCAATCCACAGAGCAGTGTAACCTGAGGGACCAATCACAGAGCTTTGACACCCAGTCTGCTCTTGGTTGCCAGAATGAGTTGATTTAGCATGACTTAGCAGCTAATTCAGAACATATGACTCATTATAATGACCGAAACGCTCAAGGGAATATTTTGAAAGACAAAGGATCTGTGGTTGCCCACTGCAAAACACAAATCGCGCCAGATACCACACCCCTGGAATTCTCAAATCTGACAAAAAAAAATTCAGAATTGGATCAGAATCCAAACTGCAGATAAAAAAATAGAAGTATTCTAAACATTCATCAGCATGGCAGACAGCTCTTCCAGCCAGCAGATGTGAACACAGTGACAGTTTATTCAAAATTCTCTCAGATGCCGCTGCTCATCAGAGTATAATCTCTCAGACTGGTTAGATCTCAGATGTACAACCACAAGAAACACAGAGTTCTTTGCAGAAACCAAACCTCTGACCACGGAGGAGACTGTAAAAATAGATCCCCCAGATCCTAAAAACTGATCAGAAATCATCAAAATTCTTGTGTGTCATCATCCAAAAACACAGAGGAACCAGACACAATGTCAACAGAACTCTTGACCCATCCTGCCCAGCTCGAACTGCACAAATTTACTCACAGGGGTATCAAAAAACATTTTCAATAAGACCTGTGCCCCTGCTTGGCCCCTATCTACCAAACAGGCTTGAGCAGATGTAGGGCCCCAAGATAGTCATACACAGGAGTATATAAGGGAGCCTGCATCTCAAAAAGGAGGATCCCACAAACTCCCCGGAGAGTGTGCTCAGACAGAGCTGGCTCAGGATCCATTACCTCCTGGGCCAGGAAGGGCACTATCATCAGACTGCAATCTGCCAGGGAAGCGCAACATGTGGCCAAGGCCAAGGGGAAGATCTTGATACCTCGGCACCCTCAAAAACCAGAAGTTTTGGAGTGTGATCTCCATGAGTCTCCTATGTACATCTTCAAGGCAGACTTCTATGACAATGGTGTACAGAGCAATCCGAAATTGCCACCCAATAGGTCATCAGGATATCCTTAAATCAGATCAAGATGCTCCTTGTGTTCCAGTGCCACCTTACTATACCTACAGCCATGAGTCTGGGACCAAGGGCATCTGTTCCGTCTCCCCTCCAGAAAATTCCAAACGCAGGTGTGGAGAGAATGGCACACAATCCTGTGGCATGGAGTCCGGAATACTTTAGCCAGCAAAGATCGTAAAGCAAACCCCATCCTCAACATTTTTCTGCTAACACATTTCAGTTGTCCAGCCCCACGTAACAGTAAAATTGGTCCAAAATCCCATTCCAGATATATAACCTATCAAATCAAATATATAACCTGTATAACCAGTATATATATAACCAATGATATAACCTATCAAATATAGTCTAATGGCTTGTAATTGGGTCATTTTCACTGACAGTGTGTACAGACCAATTATTTGTGATGTGTTACACCTGATTAAGACGCTGTGTAACCAGTTTTAGTCTGTTTACCACATCAATATTTGTGTATTATCCCTTCTGTTTTAAATTTTTCTTGTAAAACAAAACTGGGGAATGGTTAATTACCTGCTGTGGAAAAAAATGTCAGCTAATTTTCAGCTGCTAAGAAACATTCCATGTTCACATATTACTAAAGCAGTGTGGATATTCTCATGAACTTTCATTGCACCTTGTCATACAGTCAAACGAGAGTCTATTGAAGGAACTGAGCTTTCTTTGTGTGCTGGCAAGTTCAGCAGCTTTGTTTGAGATTCTTGGGGGATATTTTCCTAGAGTCTTTGGAAAAGGCTCTCTTTTTTACTGTTAGATCAACAGACTCTGTTTTCTTTGGCCCTTTGCACAGCAATGCAGCACTTGGGATTACAACTCTGTTGAGAAAAATCTATTTAATGATGGATCGTTGTTGCTTAAGGGTCAAAAATGTTTTAGAACATAAGAAAACCTCTGAATTGCCTGAATTTCGAGACAAAGACCTCAAGAGCAGAAGAAGAGACTGATACTTTGAGACATTTCACTTGAACTGTCCTATGTTTCTCCCCTCTCTCCATCTAAATTGACTTAGGTGACCCTTAAAGTTTTCTGGCTCACAATGGCATGTTGTCTGCTTTGCCTCAAGCCTGTGCCAGCCTGTCCCATGTTACCGTCAATAGTGATGCTCTGATCAGTGGTGTCAAAGGAGCCTTAAGCAAGGGTAGCTTTTTTGTGTTCTCCTTCAAAAAAAAGAGGCTAAAGGTTTGGGTAATTAGTGCTTTTAGTTGGGTCCTTTTAAAGCATTTAGCTTCTCAAAGTAAAGAATCCAGGACATGCGTGTCTGGTGTCACAATATACATTAAAGCTGCAGTGCCTACGCAGTTTAAGTGTGGCTATTGTGTTCTTAGCCCATAAATTAAAGGACACTCTTAATTGTTACTGATGCTATAAAGTGGTCTGCTGCTGATATGTGCTTGCTTGGGCATTGTAAATTGCACTTGATTCTAACTTGTTACAGACGAAATCATTTGTAGCCCAGTTGTAATTTAAAATTTAGGTGAGCAGTGCTTTTAATTTGGCTCTGTTCATTTTTTTTCATTGTTTTAAATGGCAACATGTGTTTTTGTGTTTTTGCATGTTCAAGCCTGATAACTTCCACTTGATTCAACAGATATGAAAGATACAGGCATCTTTGATTTGGCTTCTGTTTTTGTAAGTATTGTCTAGGTGTTTAGAGGAAGCAATCTATTTTGTGACCTAATGTGACTCGCTAACAGATCTGTCCCCTCTGTTCCTCTCTTCCTCCCTGCAGAACCAGACAGGCGAGAATGTGGGTGTCACCATGCGTAGGCGAGGAGTCTCTGCTGACAATCGAACCCAAGCTCCGCGTTACTGACTACACCTCCCATGATCCAACACTCCCTCAACCCCCTCTCAGAGCTGCACTTCTGAATATAAACACTTTATATTCCTGAGACATGTTCATATATAGTGATACAGAGACTGTTTGTCATATGTAATATGTGTGATAAGTAATGGCTGTATTGCCAGAATCTATTACCCAATGTATTGTGAGGAATAGCGTTTTTCTGTTGATTGCCTTCTGATTAAACATACATGAAACTTATTTTTTGACATTATATAGATTATATATTATATATATTACATATTTTCTAAGAAATTGTACATAACTAATGTGTAGGTTGTGATAATATTCTACATAATATTGAATCTGTTGGTGGCAAATAAATTATTTGAGGGTACCAAATTACAATTTTGCTTCGTGTTCTCACTCCTGAGATGGGGTTAAAGGCTTTATTTTAGCAACCTGACTCCAGGCAAGAATAGTCTGGATACAGATTTACATTGTATGTGTGCCGTAATCATGGCAGGTTTTTCTGGGTGTGTGTTGTACTTGTACAGTGTCTGTATTATTTTGTTTCCCTTTAGTTTCCCTGTGACCCATGTGAGTGATTTTTCTGTGTGTTCAGCAGTTCAATGTGTGTGTGCGCACGTACAGGAAAGCTTATCTAGGTGTGTGACTTATGCGTGACAGTGACGTTTGGGTGACAATTAATTACTACAGTGCATTGGAGACCTGACACACAGGTATTGCAGGATAACGAACGCTCAACTGTTCTGTGACCTGCTTCTTTTGTAGCATCACCACCCTGTAACTGCTTGCATCATATTATGTCATGTCACAGAACCCCTTTCCTTTTTAGAAGCAATAATCGTATGTTTCAAAAAATATGCTTCTCACAAAAGTCAATATCAAACACGCTCAAATACTGAATCCAAGAACACACATACTGAATCCATAAAAAATTTGCATAATTTTAATTTAATATGACATTTAATTACAAATAACTCTCAGTGAAAAGTTGAATTGACAATTTACAATATTTTCATAAACTGTCAGTGTCATATGACATAGGTCCCCCTTTTGCTTTTATAACTGGATGGAAACATCAGGAAACAGTGTGAATTGAGAGTATTACAAAGAGCATCTTGTGCTTTAATGGAAACAAGAAAATCAACAAATACAGAGAGGTGAGGAAACACCTCTGAAGACTAAAGAATGAAGAAGATACAGAGTTCAGTAGCTAAAGAACTGAACTATGAGAAATTTTCTGTGGCTTATATGGAACATTGGCATAAAACGGAGCATTACTCAAGAAGAACCATATAATACTGTGTAATAATAAGGATCCAGTTGTAATGTGAGTTGGTTATCAAATAAGATGCAGATGCTTTATAACCAAGCAGTATGTGTGCCACAAAAAAAACAGACACCTTGACAGATTCATGTTAACTGAAGCGCACAATGAAGTATGATGAAGTATGGTGGTGATATAGCTGATTCCCATTTGCAGGGTCTTATAAAGACAGAGGCAGGAATGAATGGATGATAAAAGTATATACAGCAAGAGAATCAGTTTCAGAATATTTCTAACATAGAGCAATAGATCAAAACCCAGACCTTGATCAAACTGAGAGTCTGTCATATCTGAATATTGTGGACAATACCACTAAACAGATCAATCTATTTTTGTTAAAAATATGTTGATAACACACTTATGTTAATAACATACAGTGTGCACAGTTATGCGGTTATTCCCAAATATGTATGTTCACATTCGTGAAAAATGTTTCTTAAATATATGACATTATCATTCATTTATTATTAAAAATGAATACAAATCATTTCACTGTAGAATTGTAGAGTTAGTTTGCAAAAGCAGAAACTCCGGCTCTCCAGTTTCCTTTGACGAAACACGTTTGGTCACCTTTTCTTTTGTCTCTCCTGATGGCTTGTTGAATTCAATTATTAACATGAATACTGGGCAATGCTTAACTGTTCATGCAAAAGAATGGAAAAACAAACACAACAATAACTTTATGCTATACACGGTTAAAGATTTGCCGGTGTTCAGTACAGTTAACTCCTCCGGTTAGCTTGCCTTGGCTTGTTTCAGCGGGTGGAGGAGGTCCCTGCACCTTCGAAGAATTTGGCAATGATTGCCTTCCCTCTTTGAAATCTGACGAATTGAAATGTATTGCAAGAACACACTTGCCGAACAGGTTTTAGGCTCTTTAGACAGGTTTGTGCATCTGCGCTATACTGAAGGCCTGTTTCTCGACTAAATTTCCACTTGACAGGAAGGTTTTGAAAGATTTGTTTTGCTGATACATTTTATGGAAGACATACAAATAAATATAAAATCATGCAGTCTTGTGTACTCTCACATTAAACTTGTTAACGTGAATAGACTGCTATAATGAGAACTGTGATGTGTCATCTAAATAAATAAAACATGGTTTTCAATTTAATTATCATATATTATATGCCTGTATATCTTACTGTATATCTTACTATCTTACAATTTTCATGCTTATTCTAGTGCTGTTACAGGTTAACTATACTTAAAAAGGCATTACTGGAGTTGAGACATCTAGGTTTAAACAAAACAATTTATTACCTTGGGTGTGGTTCGTTGCTATAAAATGATATCTAAAATCTAGGTTGGATTGATGCCTGGTTTTTGGATTAAACATTTACACTATTTGATTACCCCAAAAACCCTTTAAGGTATTAAGCATATTGCTGGCATATGAGCTCCATTATAATTATGAAGCCACTTTTTGCACATTAGTCTGAAGTGAGTGCACACAAAGAGAAGGGCGTGGCAGTTTCCTTGTCTTCTTTATCATTGGATCCATCACCAGTCAGTCAACAGTTGACAGATATTCATGTTATGCAACAAAACATTGCAATTAAACAATCACAGACTCAGTAGACTGGGGATTAAGAGATTGGAGATTGGATTATTTTGTATGACCACAGTTTTGCAGTTGCAGACGAATGGCAAACTGTACGGATACATTTAGCGCGTTATGATTTAGATGATCAACAATGATGACAAATTGTTGAAAATACGAGATGATGAAAGATATACCCATGCTGTAACAATATGTATCCATCTTATAAAGCTTCAAACAAATAAGGCATCAACATATTTATCAAAATTAACACTAAATTATTTACACATTAATTTGTGTCAGTTCTAAGGTTGGTAATTATGTATATGTAGTAGAAAAACCCTATTGTTATTGACACAATATTTGATTCCCATTTCATTGTTTATTCATACTAAACATTTAAGCCCTGCTGTAATTAAGATGATGCAAAAGTTAGAATAATATGTAGACGTTGTCTAATTCATGAGAGCCGTTGGCCTACAGGGGGCGCACAAACGTCCTAAATTCAGACCATCGTGGAGGCAATTTAAACTGTTATCTCGATCATCTGCATGCTGGGATAGCTATCAAAGCAGTTTTGAAAGATAAAAAGAAAAGACATAAATTCATGTTTTTTATTCATGAAAGAAGTTCATGGGAAGTGATAATTGCATTTTATTTAGGTACTTAACAATCATAGTAAACGCAAGCGAAAACACCTTTGTTCGCCAGCACTTCCGTTGCTCGTGTAATACTGATGTCAACAATTGTCACAGACTCGAAGATGTTGGGACATGTTGACTAAATGATCGAGTTACCCGCGGGATAGCTAAGTGGGTGGTCTCCCCCAGGGTTGGGCAGGGTAGCCCCCTGAAAAGCTCAATTTTGCCTCGGTCATTTCAGAATATTTACAGGTCTAGGTCCTTAAACAAAAACAGCAGCGTATTTACATGGGAAATATATTGAGAAATTGTTTTGGAAAATATTATCTTGAAAAACATATCCGTGCTTTGGCATTAAAGTATACCATAAAAATCACGCCAAGTAACATTGTAATACAATGACGCGCACCTAAAATACTATGAAATAGGCCACTAACACTAAGAAAATATTTAGGCTGGGCACTGAATAATAGCCCAAATATGGCATTGTACATTTCGTCCATTAACACTGAGGTAATTCCGAGCAGAATCTAAATTATAAGGCATTGGCAGAAACCGCGCACATAATGTGGTTAATTATATATGGCCTGTACAGACAGTTCATGTTAGGGCTGGATTACTGGCTGGCTGGTTAAAGAGGAAAGTACAAAGTAACTTTTTTTAATCCGCTCATCATGCCCTTACAGTTCCCGCAGGGGATTAAAAAAAGTTTATAATCAGTCACTCAATATTATATGTATGGGAACAGAGCTGGGCTCAGTCTTGACAAAATGATTTCTCAATGGATCGGGATGGCTCATTTGCATAACAATTATGGGAACTGCATGGAACTACTTTTCTGCGGCTTTCTACAAAATAAAAGACAATTTATTTCTTTATTTATAAACACCTGAGTACTTGAACTTCACTGGTGTATTTGTGTATAACGGGGTTTATTCCACAGAGAGTGATACTTCACGGGATCGCCTAAATATGAATGAAAAATGGTGACAGGCCCCCTAAAACACACACAGTCTTGCCTGACCACTTTATTAGGAAGGAAAATAAAATGTTGTCACGATAAACTTTTAACCTAATTACTAATACATATGTAGCAACACGTTTAAGAATATACGTAGGTATTAAATTATTAATACAAAAAAAAATATGAAATTTATGAAATTGAAATTTGGCTTGGTTAATAGATATATATAATAATATGCATTATCAGTTATTTTTAAAATACAGATTGCTTAAAAAATCGTGGGGTGGTGTGAATTTATTTTTATAGCGCTGATTCCAAAAGAAAAGTTTGTCTCTTTAAAGCCTCTTGCTTAAGCCCCGCCCTATCTGACTCAGCGGTCACATGACTCATAAAGTTTGATGTCCTGCCCAAACTTTCAGAAGTTGAGAGAGAGAAAAAAAGTAAGTTAGGTTAGTGAGGGGGCTGTGATTTTTTGATGCGCGGTGCGGTCACCACAAATGTCTGCATTGGAAAACCCGTAACGTTTTGTGAAAGTCATACGGAAACCACTTAAAGCGTTTAAACAATTTAGAAGAAGTTTAAAGCGTAAAGTTATGTAGATATGCGCGTTTCTACATGTATCGGGCTGTTCTCGGCAAGCAGAAAAATACAGCGTTGTCTACTTTTTTCGCAAGGCTTGGATAATTAATAAAGTGAAAGCAGTTGGAGTATTTGACCATTTTTGACAATTTTTGGTTGCAGTCACCTTTCTTCTTTTTCAATCGGATAAGAAAGAAGAACCTTTCTCCTGCAGAACACAGTATATTTTATTTACAGCAATGGATCCGAGCCAGCACAACCCTCCTGTCGGCCATCAGATCGTCCATGTTCGGGGAGACTCAGAGACGGATCTGGAAGCTCTTTTTAACGCTGTGATGAACCCAAAAAACACCATCGTTCCCCCTTCCGTGCCTATGAGGATGAGAAAGCTGCCAGACTCCTTCTTCAAGCCGCCAGACCCAAAGTCCCACTCTAGACAAGTAAGACCACCCCCACAGAAACCACAAACTATTCACCTAAACTTTTTACTGTAGACTTGAGCACTTGGCCCACTGCATATCTTCACTCCATTTTTTGAGCTTTCAGTTCGTCGCGACTTTTGCAAACTCTTCCATTAAAATCAACAGAGTTGTAAACACTGCAAGTCAAGCTCCGTAGATTATAATTGGACTCGGTGTAGATGGGGTGTTGAAACGCAAAGGATGACATCATCCTCCTCAGCGCACATTTTGTTCTTTTTAACTACAGTTTTATTGTGCTGATGGATACATAACTGACCTTTACTATAATAGTTTTGTCTTTTGTTTAAACATTTTCTAAATGTGCACTTGCAGTATCAGTTACATACGAATGCCGCCGCACAAACTCTGTTTTATAGTTCAGTTTTTAAACACATGACCGATTTGCACAAATGTTGAGTTTTCAACACTTCGTATTTTTTTTTTACATAAAAGCCTTCGATAAATATAATCAAATGTAAACGTGTCAAAAGTCGTCTATTTCTGTTTCATGGTAATGGTTAGTTAAGTAATGTTTAAAGCTTAAAATATTTCGTTTTAAACAACAAAACATTTCAGCTACAATAATCATCAAAGTTTTCTCGATCTTGGAACAGCATCTCGCGCATGCGCAGACGTGACCGTCATTGGTACAGAGGAGGTTGAGTTTGCTGAAAAGTTGCCCCGGGACAGCCCGTTTCCTACAAAGCTCCTCCTAAAGTCTGCAGTGTAGGCCACATCCGTTTAAAGGTTTTGTTATTGTGAAAGAAGCTGATAAAACTAATAAAAGCAAAACGTAAATATAATTCAACATGATAGTGAAAAATCTCATCAGTACTTTAGTAAGTACT
>JAZGTJ010018332.1:0-11500 GCA_036877575.1 Botia almorhae | reverse complement strand
TATTGGCTTGTATTTGCGCTTTTGGCGTCTGCTTCGTGCTCCTGTAGCTCAATTGGTAGAGCATTGCGTTAGCAGCGCGAAGGTTGTGGGTTTGATTCCCAGGAAAACACATACTAACAAACTGTATAATTGTAATGCAAAGTAATTTGATATAAATAAAAATGTAAACATCTTTTTGCCTCATCTTGGCTTCTCTTAAGACAATCAGTTTGAAATTGTTTAAGTTCTAACGGTTTTCATTTGCATCAGTTTGCGTAATCTCTTTATATAGCATGCAATTAAAAATGCCTTGTGGGGAACAAGACAATATTATTTCTACACTCGCGTTATCGTGTACAGTCTTGAGTTGTGCAACAACACACTGGCTTTACAGTTCACGTTGTTGATGTTTTGTATCTTCGAGATATTTTGTGCCTACTTATTCATCTGTTTGGCATAATTATACTGTATCATATCACAGAAGTGTAGTAAAAAATGAATCATTTCAGCTCTCCCTGCCAGACTTTAGCATATTAGGGATAGTGTAAACATTTGTGTTGTGACAGTGATGTGTGCGGGCAGTGGGGGCTTGTCACAGTTGATATTGCATATGTTGGCTGACATAATGTGCTAACGTTACTGTACCCAGTGTAGGCTAACTAGGCAACCACCCAGCTAACACGGAACGTTCTCAGAATGTTAGGGAATATTCTTAGAGTGTTGGCTAATGTTCTTCTAAAGTTATCGGAAAACGTGCTTGCATTAACCTTAGTAGAATGTTTTAATGGTATATAGGTTATACATCCAGAATATTTTTTAATGTTTAGAACATTTTAATGTTACAGAATTTTAAAAATGCTTTTTATAACCAAGCAATAACATTAATACAGTGTGTAAAAAGAATATTCCTGGAATGTTCAAAATAATGATGATCATTCTGCCTAATGATCATTCTAGCTAAAACCGCTGGCTGGGCAGTCTATGAGTTTTAAACCAGACTCTACCATAAGCTTTAATATTTCTCACAGATGGACTATAGCTGTCTCCAGTATGATATTTTGGTTGAAATGTTATATAATCTTGCTAAATAATCTATTAGACACATAAGATCTACTTAATTTTTTATTATCGACTCCCTAGAAATACCACAGTTGAACACTTTTAAAAATACAGACCCCTTTTCTTACCCCTTTTCTCACCAAGACCCAGTAATCGCTGTGTGCAGTATGATTTTTGAATTGGTTTTATAGATTAAAAGGTTCTTAATTACGGATTCTTTTTTCATCCATTCAGAAATATGTGAAGCCCTCCTGGGTTCTTTAAAACACCACTTTATTGAGAAGTAGATCTTTGTGGAACTCAGAATGGTTCTAACATGATTTTATGCTTGAATGTAATTGGAACCTTTATTTTTAAAAGTCTGCTATGGTTACTGTGAATGAACAATGGTAAACTGGTTGAACCCATGACACTGGCTGCTACATACCTGTAGAGTGAGTCTTGAGTTGATTATGTATCATTATAATATTGTGTATACAGTATGTCTAAATCCAATTAAATTATGTCTCTAGTTGTATAAGAAGCTTATTGCTCTTTTTCTAGCTTCCCTAAGTGCTAACAGAGAGAACATTTGTAGTGTCACACAGGTCTCAGTTGTATTAGTCACAGTCTTGTGTTCTCCATTCATCTCCATCTCAACGTTCTGCTGCTTCTGCCTGAGGGATCAGGCCATGCACGCTCTCTGAATGCCAGCGTGTGGCCTGCCATCATGAAGCTGAAATGGGTTAGATCCTGCTTTGGAGATGATGCCATGGCTGGGATGGTGTTCCTCACATCTGGAGATCATCTCTGAGCTTGTGTTCTCCTAGAAGAACCAGCAGAGGAGCAGAAGTTTGTGAATGATGAGTATGCCAGTTCTACGAAAATCTGTGGGCACAGAATCCGAGTGGGGCTGCAAATTGGTCCCTGTTCTGATTATAACAGCTTCCAGCTTTACTCTGGTTACTGTTTGTTCATGCAAATCCAAACTGGATTGTACTTCATGTGAGTATCCAAAACAAATAGAGCAAAGATTGGCAAAAAACACTCTAGAAATCACCAGTTTACTGCTGCAGACAGTAATTGTAATTCCAATCCAGTTGTCCAGCACTGGCAGACGTGCATGTTTTGGTATACATGATACTGTTGTATCACCGAGTACTGATTTATCTGTTGTGAACATGTAGCTAATTCAGTTAAGTTAAAATTCAGTTAAGTTAAAATTCAGTTGTGTGAACTGTAGAGGGAATATATTAAGTTTCTAAAGAAAAAACCATAAGACGTTTAGTGAGAGACGCAGAGCTGTGATGTCATATTAAGATCTGTTTTTTACTAGATTAAACGGCAGAGAAGCTGTTGGTTTTTCACTGTCCAATCAGATTACTCGCATCAAATAACCGCTAGAGGTTTTAACGCTCGCCTCATAGACGCACAACTCGACACTCTCACAGCCAACAGTTCTTTTGTATCTCATCTCCATAACAACAGTCTGAGTGGACGAGCGTGAGAGAGAACAGATAAAGAGAGAGTTTCTATCATCCAGCGCATGGAAAAGGAGAAGCTGCTGAGAGCATGTGCGAGTGTGTGCGTGTGCGAGACGTTCAGATGGTAGTGTGTCGGACTGGAGTCAGGGTGGTGAGATGACTTGGAGCAGATGAGAGTAGATGAAGACGCAGGAGATCTTCTCACGCCACACATGGTGAGAAACCCACACCTTTGCGTGCCTTTGGCAGGAGATAAGTGTGTATGCGTGTGTGTGTGTATGCACATGTAAGTGTGTGAGTGTATATGTATGTGTGTGTGTGTGTGTGTTTGAGCAGCCTCGATCTTGCGAGGGTTTTATGTAACAAGCTGCATCTCAGAGATTATTAGATACAGTTTCTGTAATGTCACACCATATGTTGCACTTATACAGAGTAAAAGAGGGTTTCATTTAAGTACTGACACATTTATTTATCACTGATTCAGCTTCAGCTGATGGGCAGTTTGGCATGTTAAAACCGTCTCTGCTTTTTTAAATGCATTTCAATGACTCTCACTTCTGTCATACGTGTATACAGGCATTGTGGCGCCACAAGCATTGTGTTTTAAGACAGTGTGTGACCTTCAGTATGGTCCAACTTTTTGCATTTTGTCCTGAAACACATTCTGTGTCATTTCTTTGCTCTGTCCAGCTGTTTCTGAATGCAAGACTAAGAAACATGGCCAATCCCAAAATCTGTGTATTTGTCCAGGGCTTTAAAATGATTTTGAACATGCGTATTGCACAACCCCATCTCTCCGTTTTTAAAAACAGCTGCATTACTGTAGTGGTGATCGACAGAGTGCCACAGGTGCTGTTGATTGAGTTTAGCTTATTTTGAGCCTGGATTGTTCCTGTAAATATGTCTTTGTTTGTTTAAGTGTGTGTGTGTGTACATGGGGGGATGGAGGGCTGGTTGGTGATTTGGGGGGGTTTACTTAATTATATACTCGGCGCAAATATGTACCCAGAAGTCAACAAAACCTCCGTTTGGGGACATCCTCATTTGTAAAAATGCTATATAAATACAGTGAAGTTTTTTAAAATTGTAAAATTGGAAGTTTTCTGTTAGGGTTGGGTTAGAGTGTGGGTTAGGGTATGGGTTATTGTTTATAAAAACAATAGAGGCCTATGGATGTCCCCATTTCGATAGATTTGTAAATGTGCGTGTGTGTGTGCTTGTGGTCAACCTGCTGCTGTGTAAAGAGAATGCTAGCTGGCTCATGAGTATTAGCTGACTCTGTAGGTTTTACCCCATGTTTGTTCCTGCACTGTTGAGCGAGAGGTCTGGAATTTGATACTCCACTGTCAAATTCATAATACAGCGTGTTGGAAACTCCAGTGCACTCTCAATTCTCCCATAATATATTTCACTAAGCTTTGTTGGATAATACCATCCAAATACAGTAGTTGTCTGGAATACTTGTTTCTGATTGGTTATTTGAGATCAAGCATTTTTCTATAACGACCTCATAATTGTATAATTGACTGTTGTGTCAGGCATCAATCATTTCGTAGTCTCATTCTTTTCACATAATAAAATAATTTCAAATCGCATTAATATACAATGACCAATTATTTATTTATTGGCAGTCAAAAATTCTGCTATGATATATTTTGTGATGACTTTCCACCCAACATAACATCCACAACAATAACATTGATGTTGTTTTTATACTTTTGTTTTTGTGGTTCCAAAGATGAGAAGATCGAGGAGACGAGCTGTTTCGGTTCTGTTTGATTTTCTTGTTGAAACAGAATCTTGTACAAATGTTCTTCAGTGGATGATGTTGTTGTTATATCTTATTAAACGATGGATTATGGATCAAGGCTGCTGTATCTACAGATTTGTTGTTGTGTTTATTAAGTGTGCGCGTGTGTCTCAGAAGAGCTCCGATGAAGTCCTTACTGTGTGTAGCTTTATTCCATCTCTGTTTCTTCCGCTTGGGAAAACTTGCCTGTTTTTGCTTTTATCTTTCTTTTGCATTATTTAGCTCATACCACATGTCTCTCTCTCTCGCTTTCTCTTTCCCTGTCTTTCTCTCTGTCTGTCTCTTTCCTCCAGGCTAACTTGAAGAAGTTTATGGAATATGTTCAGCAAAGGAGCACTGAGAAAGTATCAAAGTTTCTGGAGAAAGGCCTCGACCCAAACTTCCACGACCCGGAGAGCGGAGGTAACAATTATGTGAATGAATCTTTATTTATAGCATTTTCTTGTACTCGGTTCTGTGTGTGTGTGTGTTTCTCAGGTACATAGCAGGTGTAACCTCTTCTAAATTTAATCCTCACACTTTTTCAAAAGTAAACAGTAATCATGTTGTTAGATTGTAGCAGGTAAAACAAACCATATTTGTAAAGCGGAATTATTATGCCACATAATTTATATTTATAGGACACGCACACGTTTTTGAGATTGTTCCCGTATGTATAAGATTTTGATGCGATGATATGAGACATTTTTTCATTTTAATTAAAATTTCTTTGTTCTCTGAGGCCCACTTACAAAGTTAGCAAGAATTTTATGCCAAAAACGTCATCATTTAGAAGTAATAGGCTATTTTCTATCCTGGTTTTGACCCACTTTTTAAAATCTTCGATAGACGTGTCACATTCAAGACTTAAAAGTAAATGTCCACTGTTATGATTGGCTAACAGTTTTGCATATTAAAATGCACATGCAAATACTGTTGCCACATTACTGTTGGTTCCATTAAAGTCTGCACTGCATTATTGTTTATTTTGAGTCACTGCATAAAACTGTGTATTGTTAAAAAAAAAATTAAATAAGTGAAATGAAGCGCACAAACCAACAGTGTCTTACTGACACGATCTGGAACTTTGTTAAAAATAAAGTTCATCCAAGCTGTGAAGGAGATGCAAAGACTGTGTTTTCACAACTTGGCACTGCACATCATCTTGTAAAGCTCGGAGGCATGACTATCATTTTGTTGCTCAAGAAATTCAGCATTTCTACTACATGCACAAATCAGTGGGTGAGGCTAAAGAGGCAAAGATGTAGAAGTAGCCGCTGACCGTGTTCTACAGAGGTGGTCTTTTGTCAGACTATGCCATCATAATAATGATTTTGGCAGATCGGATCCAAAAACGCTGTTTTTGGACCAAAAAGGATCTTTTGATTTCGGAAACTCACAGGTTGTTTTATTAGTACAGTGACCTCCTATGTCAAAAGGCCGAGAAAATCTCAGTTGATGCTTAAAAGGTGTTTTCTGCAGGGATGTAAATCTGCATACTTTAGGTTTCATTTAGTGTGAAAGAAAGAGAAAGATTGTTCTGCATGAATGATTAGGGTGCAATCAGGTCTGACCTCTCCCAGTGCATGCTGGGAAGGCAAGATCACCTTATATGCAAATGATCTCATATTTATTCATGTGTTTGTTTGGAAGTGCTTCGATCTGACCTCTACCCACGTTAATGGGCAGGAATAGAAAACTCCGAGTTTGTATACACACACACACGTGTAACTGTAAGAGATAAAGTTGCACCTGGTGTAGGGCTGTCTGGAAATAGGTGCAGAACAATCATATCACAGTCAACCTATCCACATCCTTGACCTTTCCAGGAACCAAAGGCAGAGAGGGACAGATCGATTCAACACAAAAACATTTAAAGGGGTATTTAAGTTCAAACTAAAAAAATGAATGATCTTTCAAAACGTTCTCACCATGAACGTACCGTAAACGTTCCATATCTTTTGAAGTCGATTTAGTGTTCCACAGAGGAAAACAATCATAGAACTTATCAAGGACATGGAGGGGGGGTGTAAATAATGAAAGTATTTTTATTTTTGTGTATTGTAAAATGTTTTAAGGACAACTGAAAATGCAGAGAATGCATTGAAGGGATTTATTTTATTTATTCCCCTCTTTATTGATGCCCTTGATTTGTTTACTGGAGGCTTTAATGCTTGTGTAAAGCTGATTTGAAACTATATGTGTTGTGACAAGCGCTGTACACATAAAAGCATTATTATATTAAAGAGCACAAAAGCAGCACAACAGTAGAGTATTGAAGTGAGTATCTTCTGTGTTCTACAGAATGCCCGTTGACGATGGCGGCGCAGCTGGAAGGTTGCGTGGAGCTCATCAAGGTTCTGAAGAATGGAGGAGCTCACCTGGATTTCAGGACCAGAGATGGCATCACAGCTCTTCACAAAGCCGTCCGCACCAAGAACCACACGGCACTTATTGTGAGTAACACACACACGCTCATTGTGCCTACAATAGGAGGGGACACAGGGTTCTCATACATACTTGAAAGAGACATCAGAGGTGTGTGATGCGAGCATGTCCTTCAGCTCGCTGGTAGCAGTGTGTGTGTGTGTGTGTGTGTGTGTGTGTGTGTGTGTGTGTCCAGACATGAGTCACAGAGTGGCACAAAGATGAAAAGCATTCATTGACAGAGGTTTGTATAAAAGCTTTGCATGTTTGTAAAGATCAGAGCAGGTCTTTCAGCAAGGGTGGAGGACTGTACACAAGTGGTGTGTCCTTCACCTGAGGTCCGTGAGATGCAGGGCTACACAAAGCAATGGTGTATTGTGTACAAGCATCACTTCTGCTCCAGTGGGTTTCTCTTTTGTCTTTATAGCGATGGCTGATGTGAGGGTGACAAACTTACTACAGTGTTTCGACAACATTTATTTACATTTACGCATTTGGCAGACGCTTTTATCCAAAGCGACTTACATTGCATTGTATTATACATTGTTTCTGAGTATGTGCAATCCCTGGGATCGAACCCATTGGCGCTGTTAACGCCATGCTCTAACCACTGAGCTACAGGAAAGCTATGGTGCGACAAGGACACTAGAAAAAGAAATTGCATTAAAAACGAAAACTTTTCAAAGTACAGGTCCACACTGGATATATTTAAATGGATTTAGGTATAATAAAAAAACTAAATCTTACCCCACTGGCAAATTGTCTTATACATATCTAGCTAAATTTAGTGAGGTTAATTTGTACTTAGAACAAAGAAGTATTTTATTCTTAAAGCAAGACATTTTTCAGTGGGGTAAGAAATAAAACCTTTTTTCCAAACGGTTCTCACGTTTTAAGGATATTTTTTGGGGAAAAAAGACAAGAAGTTATGACATGGGTGTGTATTTACAATATGCATAATCTATATGAACTTAAAATATATATTTAGAATGACTACACTGGACAATTTATTAGACAATGTGCGTTATGATTAGAGCTATGAATAAAATATAATATTACACTATGAATGTATTAAATTATTTGTTGAACATTGTTTATCTCCATTTTCTAACAGTATTAAAGTACTTGAGGAAGCACATTACTATTAATGGCATTTTAGTGAGCATGCATGTGTGTGTGTGTGTGTGTGCAGACGCTGCTGGACCTCGGTGCCTCTCCGGACTATAAAGACAGTCGTGGTCTCACTCCTCTGTATCACAGCTCAATGGTGGGGGGTGACCCGTACTGCTGTGAGCTGCTTCTGCATGACCACGCTCAGGTGGGCTGCATGGATGAGAACGGCTGGCAGGAGATACATCAGGTAACACGCACACACACATTACCCTTTAGAAAACACGCTCATAGTGTGAACACAGAGGTTGCTACACAGAGGTTAAACAGTCGTAACATTTACATAAATAAAGACTTGTCAACAAGAACGCCATTAGCGATCCATTTTCCCATAATGCACTGCATTCCCAAATAGGATATTCAGGATAAACAGGATATTCAACCAAAAAAGTAGGACAGGTTTCAAAAAAAAGGGACATTTCGATATCATTGTGTAACAAGGGCTGAAGGTGAGAATGTAAAAATAATATTTAAATATCTCAAAGGAAAAGAAAGTTATTAGATTTTCCCGAGTATAACTTGCACTGATAAATCCTGCACAGTGAGGCAAGTATTGTGGAAAAGTAAATGGGTCAGGTAGCAGTTTTAATTTCCCGCTGAAGGTACAGCAGCACCAGCTGCATGTTCGGTGGTAATGGTCTGAGAGAGACTGGGATGCTCATGAAACACAACATTAGGACTGTGTTTGGTGCAGGAAACCTTGACTAATCTTATTAGTAGACTTCAGAAGAAAAGAAAGAGCCTTATAATACACACAGTCAGATTTTAGTCAACAAAGTTCTAACCAAGTGGACACCTGCATCTTATTCCCGACTTTTCTTCCACCTCTAACCGTGTTTTAGAGGCCACACTTACACACACACACACACTCTTTAAGTGTTTCTCTCAGTTAGCGGCCCTGCGTGACATTTGCATTGGAGACGTTTGGCCTTTTCAGCAGTTTGAAAAGGGTGCAGGAGAGGAAAAAAACAACAGAGAAGAGAGAACGTGTTTAAACGTGTGTTTATAACATTGCCAGTAGCACAGATATGAATCCCGCTGTAAACTGTAGACCGAATAGTCTAAATGTTTCTTAGCGCTTGCAGACAATGTACCAAAGTCCCCTCAAGGAAGTCTCCACACGCGGCCATCTTGGCAATGCCTCCGGGCAGCTAGTTCAGTCATACAAGACCAAGTCCTATCTGCTTGAATGGGGGAAGACAGATCTCTCTAAAGTCTCTGGCTAAGATCACAATGAAACAACATATTTCCAACCAACTATTAAACCTGACATCAATTGTACTTTTAATTCTGTTTCTTAAGCTCAACTATTGCTATAAAAAAAGTTTTTCCAGGTTGCTTCAGCAAATTTTTTTAGTTTAATATTTGCCCTAATTTGGCACTCGAAATTTAACTACAGTACAGTATAGTAAAGTACAGTTCTGTACAGTATAATGGCCCGCAATTATATGTTGGTCCTGTTCCGTCTTTCATCTGACATTACTGAATCATTTTATCATAACCTGCAAGCATGAAAATATTTTCTTGAAATGCAAGTTTACGTTCATTTGCCTCTGCTGTGAGAGAGACAGAGAGGAAGGAGGAGAGATGACGTTATCTGCACTGTTTATGAGAATCAGCTGAGAGAGAGTGTGACATCTGGAGCATGGCGGATGGATGGATGCCTTCAGGGGGACAGAGTTGATGGGTCAGATAGGAATGTGTGTGTTTGTACACAGCTGTAGTGTTGTTGCCGTGTGTTTACCGTGTATAACCTGCGGCTCATTCCCAAAATCAGATCAACAGAAAAGGTGACAGACATGCTATTAAACTCTGTCACCTATACGTGACCAACACACACATACGCAGCTCTTACAGTATGGTAGAGAGAGCAGTTATAGACGTGTGTGTGTGTGTGTGTGTGTGTGTGTGGTCCAGGTATTGACTGTTATGGGGACCAATTGTCCCCACAAGTATAGTAATATCAGTAGATGTTGACCTTGTGGGGACATTTTTAGGCCTTCCTGAGGAAACAGTCTTATAAATCATGCAGAATGATCCGTTGAAAATCTTAAATCGCAGAACGTTTTCTGTGAGGGTTAGGTTTAGGGGTTGAGTAAGTATGAGATAGAACATACAGTTTGTACAGTATAAAAGTCCATTACTTCATTATTTTATCTAAGCCAAAATGTGTGTACACAGAGGGTGCTTTTCCTTGCATAATGTTTAATTTTCCCTTGCATTTAGTGTTCACATCCATCTTGCTAAGCTGACCTGTGTTTAAACAGTCTATGGCAACCCAAGTGTGTGTGTGGACGTGGGGCAGCTTTTATAATACTTCACTGTCCAGTTTAATTGTACTGTTGTACATCTGTCAGTTTATGTGTGTATGTGTGGGGATGTGTATGTGAATGAGAATTTGAAACCTTTTCCAGTCACTAGGTAGCAACACTATTCTGCCTTCTTAGATACCATGCCAAATTATAATGCAGCCTTGTATGTTTGTGGAACGGAGATGGCCATCCCAGAATGCATTGCACACTCTCTCTCGTTCACACAGGCAGCTTTTAGACAGTTTTCTACATCCTGCGCTCATTAGCATGCAGCGAGGACATGTTTTGATTATAGTGGAAAGAAAAGTGACATTGATAACACCAAACAAAGACAAACAATTCTGCTCTTTCTCATTTTACGAACTGAGAACATCAGAATGTGTGAGAGCGAGAGGCGTGTGTGTTTGTGTGTGTGTGTGTGTGTGTGTGTGTGAGAGGCAGGAGCTTTTGTTCTGCTCATTAGTGTGATTTTGGGTCTCTAGATTGCAAAAGCTTATAAGTGGAGAAGAAGCAGCCACACTGACGCAAAGTTTTCTGTGTGTGTGTGTGTGTGTGTGTGTGTGTGTGTGTCATCAGGCATGTCGTCATGGACACGTTCAGCATCTGGAACACCTGCTTTTCTACGGAGCAGACATGAGTGCTCAGAACGCTTCAGGAAACACTGCCCTGCATGTGTGTGCGCTCTACAACCAGGTAACACACACACATATGTTGGCACATGTGGTTTATGAGGTCTCTACATAGACATGTAGAGGCCTGCTCACACACACCAGACACACACACCATGCAATAAATACTGCCATATTTGCACCTTCTTCAACCAGGGTAAATATGAAAACGCATGTATTCTACATGTGCATATGATTGCCTGTGATTTTACCATGTATAATCGCTGTCAGTTACAGATGAGTGTAAAATGAGTGTAAAACAAAACATCAAGGTTAGATTGTTTGTGCGGTCTCACACACACACACACACACACACATACAGGAGATGATGTAATCCTCAGGTGTGTGTGTGTGTGTGAAGCTGACTGAATGTGGGCTCATGCATTTTAATTCTGCTCTTATTAATTATTAATGGATTCTTCCACAACACACGCACAAACACCTCCTCACACAGAAACTAAGACATAGCAGATCAGAAAGACTTTAGGGTGCCTGAAAGCACATGTATGTCTCACTCTTTCTGTCTTTCTCTCTGTACAGAACATTTACATTTAGTCATTTAGCTGACGATTTTATCCAAAGCGACTTACAAATGAGGACAGGAAGCAACTTCGATTACAATAAGAGACAACA